>JAPSES010118733.1:0-16774 GCA_029822895.1 Maxillicosta whitleyi | reverse complement strand
CTATCTATCTATCTATCTATCTATCTATCTATCTATCTATCATCTATCTATCTATCTATCTATCTATCTATCTATCTGTCTGTCTGTCTGTCTGTCTGTCTAATATATTTAAGAAATGTAGTGAAGTCAAAATGAAAAGTCAACAGAATAGAAAATACTTGAGTACAGTAGTGAAGTATTATTACTTTGTTACAACAGTGATAGAAACCACATTTTACAGGAAAAGATGCATATGTAAATTTCTGTATTCCAGTTGAGTGCATGAAGAGCAAAAGGCCCAATTCTGCTCTAGAAGTGTCTGGGATAGTTACGTTTGACAGGTTGGTTTCATTTGTTACTTTTACTGTGGTTTGTGTGTGATTTTCTGCCAAGTCCTGTCATAAAATGAGTCAGTATGGTTTTCACTGGAACATTCAGACACGGAGGAAGCTATCATCAAGACTTGCTTCAGGATACTTTACATGAAAAGGAAGTTTGGGAATGACTTAACACTTTCAATAACTTCCCTTAACCCATAAAGACCCAGTGCTATTTTTGTGGAAGTTGTGGTATAGTTCCACCTTCCTGATGATTTATTACCATTTATTATAACATTATCCTATTTATTTTTGCAGTTTTTCAGTAAAAATCTGATATTTTTCATATTTAAGTTATTGATCATGTAGATGTTCATAAAACCTTATTGAAATTGAGGGTAATTATTATAGAAACATAGAAAAAGTGACTTTTTCAGCAACTATATCAATAACTTAATGTAAAAACAAGCATCTCTATCTATTGCCATTGATCCAACTCTACAGGTTTTGCTGGTTAAGCAATGTTGTAGCAGATGATGATGAAAAGATGACAAATTATATTTTATACCATTCATTTATTAGTATTGACAGGATCAGTAGATCAACAGGTATGAAAGAGTTTACCTCAGTAGATGATTTGAGATGGTGGTGAATGTTTGGGTCTTTGTGGGTTAAACTCCAATTGTGTTGTTTTTCTGTATATACAGTACAATGCAAAGGCTGACTTTAGGTTTAGTAAAATAGTACAGTACAGTGAAAACACATACGGATTTCTCAGTCTGTGTATTAAGACCCAACAGGGGTCAAGGGTCACACTAAATAATCCATTTAGTTCAGTTTTTACTTAAATATATATTGATATTTTCAACATTCATAAACAACAGCAATAACACTGTTTGGGAGTCACATTATTAACAGTCCATCCATTCTCTGCTTTTTCTGTTCTTCCTTTTTTGCTTTATTTTTGTCGCTGTTTCAGTCTTTTGTGTCTTTGAAGGCTGTGCACATGATTTCTGTATTTTCTTGTTATATCTGAAGTAAACAGAATGACAAACAAATGCATTATGCTCATTCAAACCCTGCAAAACCAACAAAGCTAAAGGTGGGCTAAGACTTTTAAACAGTCTCATATTAACCAAAATAAATAACTTCATCTCTGTATTACATGAGGCCTTAAACCACACTTCCAACAACTTCTCTATAATAATTTCTCAAACTTTAACTCAGCAGGGATCTGATCTGAAACGTAAATTACCGTAAGGGTGTTTCATCTGTATTATTTAACATCTACAGAAATGTCCACAGAAAGCCTCTGGATAATCTTCTGATGGGAAAAGAACGCTGAACACAAGAAATGAAGCATGAAATCTTATGAAGCACTGGATGCTGTGACTGGCGTTTTACAGAGCTCCAGCTCATGCTGAAGCATAACCATGAAATGCTGATTCAGGTCTTTTTAGACTGAGTTTATTGCGTTCACGTCACTCAAGGGGATGAAAACAAAACAACTTCCAGAGTGGCAGCACATGCAGAATCAATGGATTTGAATTCCCGTCATTCTTGTGACTCATCCAAGCTGGTCCTGCTGAGTGGAATTCCTGGTTTCCATGCAGCATCTGGAGAAGTAATCTGACACGGTGTAAGGCTCATTAACAAGACTTAGGCAATACGACTAGGAGCAGGTCTGCAACACTTTGTTACCCTTCTAGGTCAGCGTATTATTACACCTCATACATCTGCAAAGCAATTACATCCCTTCTCCTACCCTGAAGTGTTAATGATTATTGTACATTACAGTGTGATTGTATGTGCAAGCTGAGCAAATGAGGGGTACACACCCCCTCTTGAAGATGTGACTCATATGCTCCCATAAGTCATGTGACACTAAGTCCTCATGAATTATTGATGAAGCCTTGCAATGTCCTTCAGTCACACTCCAAGAGGTGAATTCTTGCCCTGCGGTGATGCACTTTTGATTGATTCTCTGTGATCACAGGAACAAGGAACATCCGAACATAGAGGTCTGCACACTCAGAGCTATCGTGTTCAAGAAGTTGCAGGTGTTGCAGCTGTTTGTTGTAGATTCCGTGCATATGAAAGGTGTTTCATCGCTGTTTAGAACAAAGAGTGAGCTGACAAATCAGTGCTAACAAGTCTGTCTAGAAAAGAGGAAGTGCATTTGACTCATCAGTTTGATGAGTAGACACCAAGGCCATAAACAGGTCAAATCTGCAACGCCACAAAAACTGCAGGTGTTGTATATTTGCATTTATTTTATTTATTATACAATGACGAGGATATAGCTAATATGTTTTCTACTGAGGGGTCAATTAAGTGCTTGTTGTAACTTACTAAATGGGACAATCTTTATCATATTAAAATGTTTCCTGTAGATTGAGACATCACATACTGGCAGACGAAACCTTGACTTAAAAATAGCTTTGGCGACCGGCAACTTAATTCATTCCAGATGTTAGAAAAACACTTTTTGCATGCAATGAGACCTCCTATTGTTGACCTTAACCACTTGAGAACCACCCCAGAAGAAATGTTTAACAATAATTGGACACTATCTGCTCAAATATTTCATTCCTTTCATTCCATTATGTTTTGTTTTCATGATTAATACTCTATTCCCGTTGAAAACACAAATCGGAAACGGTCCCCCATTTAATCTCCTTCCCAGAAAGAAGCTTTTTCTTACCATGTTCCAGATTCAAACCTATTGCATTTCATGTAGCAGTGTGATCAAGTTAATTGTGACAGTGTGTGGCTGTGAGCATGTATGTGCGTGTGCACAGGGTTCGGTACATAGGAATTCACAGGATTTACTGTAAATGACAATGAGAGAAATCAGTGGTCCTCACTGACCTTTTCTTGCATCAGAAAAAAACAAACTTTCTCTGCAAAACCACTCCCCTTCTTCTACACGGAGCAACACCAGGCATCTTCTGCCAAAAATAGCCTCTCTGAAAATTTCAAAACACTTCCAAGAAATGCACTAAATTATGGAGCAATGTGACATAATCTATGAAAACAAAGCAAATCATGCATATAGACATTCCATCTTTACTAATGATAAAGAAAGGAGGCGTGAATTTCTGTTGCATACACTTTTATCCATAAAGTTCAAGTAACTTTGTTTTCAGTCACTTTCCTCTTCATTCCTATTTTTACATATCAATAATGACCTTTCAGTAGGTTTTAAAATCACATTAAATCACATTGTCATTGTTTTCTTCCAGCTTTGTGGGCAACTGTGTATTTATAACATAACAGCGATACTTTAGCAAAATTTTAAAAAGGACTAATTAGAGGTGCCACAGACATTATACCATGTTCGTCAAGTTAGTGAGTGTTGAAAATCATATACAATCATTTCTTTGCAGCTTTATCGCCTTCAAAATAATGTATAAAAATACTAAAAATACAATTCTGAACTGTCCAAAAATAAATGAATAATTACATTAAATCAAATATGATTGTGTCCGTAATAATATAATATAATATAATATAATATAATATAGTTTTGTTCTACATATTACAATTTGTTAAATAACAATCAATAATGTGTGAATTAACATGTGTGGACATAGTGAATCAAATTCAACAAACATATTGATTTTTTTAATTTCCCCAGCAAGTCCTTTTTTGTTATTGTTTGTTTTAGTCTCTTAATACACACAAGTGGAAACTGGGATATTGCATATTCAGTTTAAGTTGAGGAACAAAATTTGCTAGTATTGCTCCATTTGAAATCAGATCAATTCCTAAAATAAACATTTTAACAGCACACACATTTTTTTTTTTTGTAAATAACCTATTTTTAATGCCAGTGTTGTTTTACGTGACTGTCCTCATGCTGAAACATGTAGCGTCCTCCTGTTCATTTGCTACTATACTGTGTGCAGGGACACACTGAATAAATAGTGACGTGACAACATTATGCAATGTTTATAAAGAGGACATAAGTCAAACCCAAATACAGGATGTGACATATATGGCAACTGATTATTTATTCTTCTGAATATTAATACTGGTTTTAGTAGTCTGTATAAAATGTGTAGCGCTTGTTGTTTTGAGTAAATTCTTATATTCTGGTTCCCAATGATGATCCTGCTGTATGAGGCATATGTTCATCTGAATTGTTAAGTGAGAAAATCTGATACAGACACTTCCCAAACTTTATACAAGCAAATTATACAAGTCAACAACATGTTACTGTCTGTGATGAAGTTCCAGTTCCTGCAGTACCACCAGGGGACTCAGGACTATGGGATGGGGAGAGGTAAGTGAGGGGGTGGAAGTGGGGGGTCAGAGAAAGGGGGGGTGAGTAAGAGATGAGTCAACATCCTTCCACTATAAGATACACCGATGGAGCCTAACTGTGGCATACGAACACACACCAGCCGAGGTAAGGTCATCTCTGATCTCCATCTCACTGCTTGTCTCATATTTAGTTTCACTTCAGAGGATCTTTCTCACGTTGTATTTATCAGCATCTCTGTGTTTTAGTTAGTTTAATTGATTCATTTGTGAAAGTTGTGAAGTCATGTCAGTAACAAGTGAGATCATTTTTAAAGAAGTTTGTGTTGACTTATGGACAGTTGTCATGTAGCTCAGGCCAGTCCAGGCTTTTATGAGTTGATATTTCCGTCCATCTTGTCCTGAGTTCATAATAGTGTTAGTCCATGATCTTTGTACCTGTGACACAGTTAGGAATTCACAGGTGTTTCTATCACAAATATTTGCTGCAGTGATGAAATACTCTGTGTAAATTACCGGATGATGACAAACAGATATGAACTCATGCCTGCTGTCTAGGAGAGATGACACAATATTGCAGCTAGTGAAAGCTAAATAAAAAGGAGGGATCTCTTACCTTGTCTTATGTGATTCTTCTTCTAGGAACTTCCAGCACTGTTCTTACTTGTGTCCATCTGCAGAAACACTACAAATATGCACTACAGTGTGGCCATGCTGCTTACCCTGCTCCAACTTTTTACTGTGGGCTCAGCTGCTCCTGTGTCATCCGAAGCAGTAATGATGAAGTCAAAAGTCAAATGGATGGCAGGGCAGTTGGTGGTTAAGATAAACAAAGACTTTCAGGTAATTATGCCACATCTGTCTGGATCTAAACTTCAATGTGTCTAAAACTTTGAAGTTCAGAATGACTCATGTTCCCTTTTGCACTGCAGGTTCCCTCTGGCCTGAGCATCAGTCCCTCAGTTGATCAGTCCTATGGACCTTCCTCCATAGTTGCGGTCTTAGAGGGATACAACAGCCTGATTTCAGACACCTTTCATGGGGTCACTCAGGTGAAGTCTGAAATTTCGTCGCTGACTGGTTACCTTAACCAGTGGAGCCAGGGCCACTGCAGCGACCAGCGGTTGAAGCCCTCAGTGCCTGGACCACTGCAGGAGCTGCAGAGCCGAAAACAGTTCATTCACACTGTGAGTGTGGAGGCTCTCATGAGGGTCAAGGAGTACCTCAGTCAACTACTGAAAAACCTGGACCATCTCCAGACTTGCTGATAGACTTGAGAATTTGATGTTTGAAAGCTTTGGGCCAAACTTTATGACAGCATTTGTGAAGTCTGCATCAGGCATGTCTGACTTTGTATTCCCCGTTTGGGTATGTTGAACTATTTTATTGTGTTTTGTAGCAATTTTATTCTTGAATATTTACTTATTTATATACATATTTATTTCTGTATTTGCATAATATGTATTTGGTAGCAAAAATGGCCTTTTAATTGGGATATTTAAAAGAATGAATGTGATTTATGCAGGACTTTTATTTGCAACATGGACTGCAATATGGACTGTTATGCACATAAATGTACATGTGCTCATACAATGTTTTGACACTATATCAACAAAAATCTCAACAAAATGGGCAGATCTGTATGAGCTGACAGTTGTGTTAACTGATTGCAGCTTAAGCAAACGTCAATGTGTGATGACATCAGATTTCCAGGAAACAGGCTAAAACCTGCCAAAAACAGCAGAAGTATTTTTATGAGAACTTGAAGAAAGGAGGAAAACCAAAGGTCACTTGTCACTTTCTGTGCAATATCATCCACTTTTTGAAAACAGTCCATTTGTATCTCTTGACCTGATGATATTTGATATGAAATTTTGTATATTTTTGTACAGTATTTTTTACAATGTTTGGATTTCTAACGATGAATAAATATTTCACTCAGATTTTTTGGTAATACGCAAGTTTTCTTATGTACTGTAAAAAGATCAAATGTGAAAAGGCACGGAGTATCTACTGATGTATGATATGGTGTGGGTGTCGTGGGTGTTCTCAGTACATTCAGGGGTCATGAGTGGGATGTGTTTATCTAGTCATCTGCTTATCATTAACTTGTGTTAAAACATCTGCTTCTATACTAAATCTGTGGAGTAACAAAACAAAGAATTGTATCAAAATAAGGCAATCAAATATAAATTTCCAAATTTTTATAAAATATCACTGATGAATAAACTTTTCACAATTTTCTAATCTGTTGAGCAAAGGTACAAATATCAGATACACACAAGAGAAAGAATTACAGAATTAAAAATAGAGTGAGTACAGGTCAAACCAGAGACTTCATAAACTGTACAACTTTACAAAAATCTAATTTATCCAGAGCCACTGCATTCATCAAAGGATGTAAAAGCTTCAGGTCCTCTGTTGTGGTCGCCCTACAAATGTAACTCTTTAATACTTTGCCTGTAAACACAAATACAAAGCACATGTGCACATATTTAACTGTCAAACCATTTGCTTCTCTTTACATTTAGGGTTTTATCACTGGTTCCCATTAGTTTCTTCTTGTACTGTTGCACCAGGCTGTCAAAATGATCTCCGTCTCTTCTCTTGAAATTCTTCTGACCTCCTTGACCCTTCTGGAAAAAAAAAAAACAAAGTCAGATGGTGTGACTTAAATAGTTAAAACCGTTAAAGTCAACTTTTTATTAATTTATTATTTTATTTATTGGTTTATTTAAATGGGACCACGGATATTTATAAGAACTGTTGTATAAAAAATAGACCCAGGTAAATATTCCAGAAGTAGTAAAAATAACTACTTTTCATCTGGACTCCCTAAGGCAGGTGACATAAAAAATAGCCAACATTAGTGTATCACTTGATCACTATAAAATACAAATTATAAAAATACACATATATGATCACAAAATGTTGATAACATAGACATCTTTATACGTCCATACAATTTTGCAGAGAAAGCGTATGGATGAATGAATGTATGTCCATTAGAAATGAGTGCATCTCTTTCTATGAGGGATGGTTTTAAATGCGTATGTTGGACACTCTTATTGGGAGGGGCAATCAGTATCTGAGGATGATGGCATTATTTGTACAAAACATATAGTCAATCATGTTAACTATATTTGTTGATTATATCTAATGTTACATTCCCTTTATGGACAGAACTACTAATTTAATTTCTTTAATGAACAGGAAATGAGAGAAATATCTTAAAATACATTCCATGGTGCAGATTATTTTGCTTCGTAGCTTCGTACTTAGTAGCAGTAGTAGTAGTAGTAGCAGTAGTGGTAGCAGTAGTAGTAGGAGTAGGAGTAGTGGTAGTAGTAGCAGTAGTAGCAGGAGTAGGAATAGTAGTAGCAATAGCAATAGTAGTAGCAGTAGTAACAATAGCAGTAGTAATAGCAATAGCAATAGGAGTAGGAGTAGCAGTAATAGTAGCAGTAGTAGAAGCAATAGTAGTATTAGCAGTAGTAGCAGTAGCAATAGCAGTAGTAATAGAAATATCAGTAGTAGTAGTAGCAGCAGAAGTAGTAGTAGCAGTAGTAGCAGGAGTAGCAGTAGTAGTAGCAGTAGTAGTAATAGTAGAAGATGTAGAAGTAGCAATAGTAGTATTAGCAGTATTAGCAGTAGTAGCAGTAGTAGCAGTAGCAGTAGCAATAGTAGTAGTAGTAGTAGTAGTAGTAGTAGCAGAAGTAGTAGTAGCAGTAGTAATAGTAGCAGTAGTAGTAGTAGTAGTAGTAGTAGTAGCAGCAGAAGTAGTAGTAGCAGTAGTAGTAGTAGTAGTATCAGTATTATTGAGGGAATTTTCTTACATTATCACTTGGTGGCGCCAAAGCATCAAAACCCCAATGGCTAAAGGTATGAAATTTTTACATCTAGTGTGTAAGAATTAGGGAGGTTTATGAATTGATGTAGAATGCAGTTTTAATGAGTATACTTTGATTAGTGTATAATCTCTTGTTACTATGAACTATTGTGTTTTGATCAGTTTAACAAAAGCCATTTGTTGTTATTCTACAAAGGAAACAGGTTCTGTAACCTTGGCATGTTTCTATAGTGGAAGAAAAACACAATACGAGTGCACACATTCAGAGCCAAAGTGTTATGGTGCAAAACCAAAGTAATACAAATCACTGAAGGTTAAAATAAAATGTAGCAGTCTGCCCATTTGTACAGCTCTTAGTGGACAAACTCATTTTTCAAAGGTCCAAATTGTATACAATGTGAATGTGACACACGTTAGATATAATCTTCATATTGTTTTAATTTTGTGACAAAAGTAATAAAATGTGAATATTGTCTTGAGAATTATAACAAGGCCTGATTGAGGAGGTAACGTCATTTATTCATTCATTGTATTTCTGGTGGTAACTGATTTAAAACCTATTGTTGATGAAATAAACACAGGTTCCTTTCTACGTCTTCAGGTGTTCCATCCTGTTTCTGAAGCACTCATCGCCATCTAGTGGTTTTCTTTGGCTACACCTCCAAGTGACAGGGTTACAATAAAAATGCCTGTTTACTTGATTGAGGAGCGTTTGCTGGTTGAAAACATTGGTGTGTTCAGTTATATTTGTAATTATTCATTTTCAGCACTGTAGTTTGCAGATTTATATATATTTTACATCTTTCTACAGTAGTTGTAGACATCAGTTCTAGAATCGATCCCTGTTTGTAATCTGTGACACCACTAGACCACACTGACACACTAGTTCATGACTGAGGTCTGGTGCAACTTGTTTTTCAGCTTTGATTGTTAATTTATTTCCCTTCAAGTCACTTTTATCAAACATTTAAGAACTATTTTTTTAGGTGTGACTTTTGCGTCAGTTCCCAAATGGTTTTTTTTGCTCTCTATTTAACCTTTTATTACATAATTTATCACCATTTATTGTAATATTATCCTCTGTATTTTGCATTTTTTCAGTGAAAATCAAGTATTTTCTTATATTTATATTTGTAATCAAGTAGATCTTCATCAAAGCTCATTTAAAGTTGAGGGTTATATCCAAAGGAAAACTGACTTTTTTTTAAGCAAATCTATCAATATCTGATCATAAACCCAGTGTATCCATCCACTGTCATTGATCCAACGCTATGGGTTTTTCTGGTGAATTAATGTTGTGGAAAATGACAGTGTTTCCATGGGGATTCTGAATATCCAAATGGGTCATATCTGATGACCATGAAGATGAAAAACTGTATTTTAAACCTATTATTTACATATATTGATAAAAGTAGTGGATCAGAAGTTATTAAACAGGTTAATGTAGCAGATGCTTTTGGTTGCTAGGGGATGTTTGGGTTGCTCTTATGGGTTTTATATTTTCCAGGGTGATATTGAACATAATGTCCTGCCTAAGACAGTCCAATACTCTCAAACACCCATGTTTTTAGTAGTTTCTAATAAATAACTCTGTGATAATCAACGGTTAGCTCAAGTTACCTCAAATTACAAAAGATTATAAAGAATAAAATGCATGTAAACCTTGTTCCTGGGCTGTGTGGGCTTCTCCATGTGTTGTCTCTGGCGGTCCCTCCTGCTGGATCCAGGTCTGTCTTTCTTGGGTGGTGGAGGCTTTTGCTTCCCTTTGTCTCGCATTCTGCCAAATGCAAAAAATAACAGTGGTTTGATTATCTTTTTAATCCCATTGCATCAGTTCAGTCAATCATTTCTCTACTATTCTTCTATTATTGCAGAATATTTGACAAATTGGAAGATGAAGCTCGACTTAAAAAAAAAAAAAGGTAAAATACATCACTATTATCTAAAATAAGTCATGTGTAAATAGGCAGTATATACAAAACAGGCGAGTCTCTCCCAAGTTATAAAAAACATTACGCAGGGGTTACTCTGAGATCACATTTTCCAAAGGTCCCATACATTCCACTTGTGTTATAACTAAGAGACATACACCTTGCTTTTGTAAAAATTAAAAAAAAAAAAAAAAAAAAGAGGGGGGGGGTTGGTTTACATTTGTCGGAGAATGTGTGATGTGCTTTATGGTCAAAGTCAAAAATGCTGATACATTAAGAGACATGTGATTTATTGCATGTAAGAGACTAGTAATGAAAATGAAAACTGTACCTGATCTTAGGCCCCCGATGAGAAGGGAAAGGCAGAATTTTCTTCCGTTTCTTTCCATTTTCCAAGTCTACATGCTCTACTTCGGGTTTTGTCTGAAACCCAGAATATTGCCTGTCCTTCTTCTGGTTTTGAGGAGCTGAAACGAGCAGAAAAGTTACCAAAAGTTGAACTAAAATGAGTAAGAAAAATGGAAATAAAAAGCAACGTCAAAAATAAGTTAGAAACAGAAAGGATGAAATGATCTATGTCACATAATATAAAAGCAGTCCATCTGTATTACACCATTCATCTCTAACTTTTGGGGTGAAACTGATGAGATGTGGGTTTTATTTCCACCTTTTTTAGGTCCTTTCTCATCTCCTGCCATCTGTGGTTTCATTTTCCCTCCACCTTTTCCATGTCGATTTTGGAAACTCTCCTGGAGGAAAAAAAAACACAAGGATTCATTTTTAGCAACAGAAAAAAAAAAAAAACATTTCTAACCTTTAACTCTCAATGTCACTCATACTCACCTTATTTTTTTGCTGTCGTATTTCTTTCATTTTGAGCTTCCTTGAATCTTCCAGGGAGAATTCAACAATAGGTCTCTATGGGATTAAAATGGATAAGGGTTAACACAGTCAGTCATTTGCATTTTTTTCCCATTAAAATAAGAGTGATACTTTTGTACTTCAACTTGGTGAAAAAAATTGTTGTAAAACGAATTTAGCCGATAATCATGTTTTCTTCTTATTCAGACCATTAAAGAGACAGTTTTCAATGAATCAATGCATGAAACGAAATGAAGTTGGAAAGCAGCGATGAAACACCCGCATGAATGAAGACCTGCAGAAACAAATGTCCGACCTTTCACTTTCCGTCTCATAGAATACTTTAAAACAGCTCTACATTCCAGGGTCTGTTTTAATTATAACAGACTATATATTACATCTATCTGCTCCTCAATCATCAGCTCAAAAGATCTGTTATAGTATGAAACACTACATAACTGGCATCTTTTCACAACACTAAAATGATAGGAATAAAAACACACGCACATTTCCATGTTCTTTTGCATGTTTAAATGGTACATTACAGTACTGTGACTAAAACCCAAAGCAGATAGCCTGCTTTTTTCCCCACAATATGATGCCGACTAGTTTCATCCTTGAAATACAACACAGCAGAAATATACCTTGTGGGAACCAAAGATGTCCGGATTGTTGTTCAGGTAACGGAGCGTACTGAGAGCGTGTTCATGTTCGTGGAACTGAACAAATCCATAACCTAAAGACTGTCCCATCGGCTGACCTTTCAACGGCTTCTTGTCGTACATCACCCTGCACTGTAAAGCAACAAAACATACAAAAATAAACAGCATGAACAGGAATGGAAATCCTGGTAAAAAAAAATAAAAAATACAGAGCAACATCACCCCCTAGTGGACAAAGATATATCTAAATGTTCATTACATTTCACTGCAGACATTTTTTTTTACAAAGCTAATAGACATCTGTATTTGATAAAGGGTCTATTGTTTCTCACCTCTGTAATGCGGACTCCTTTGCTTCCTTTTACTCCTTGTAAGCAGAGGGCTTTAAGTTTTTTATTGTCCACTGACTTGGGTAGATTGTGAACACAAAGACGAGTCTTTGACACAAAAACTTGTATGTCCCGGAGTTTGGTCCTCTTTAATTCTTCAAACTAAGACAAAGAGTCAACACCAAACACATCAGAAAATAATCCTCCACTGTTTCAAAAAGTGATTTTATATTTAATAATAAAAATAAATAAATAAATAAACTTACTCTAGTTCTTTTGATCATATCGGCCTCAGGGACGCCCTCTGCAGCTTTAGTTCCAGCGCGGATCACTGGATGAAAGAGGAGTCAGAAAAAAAAAAAAACGCATAAAAAGGACAGACTTTGACAGTAAATATCTAAAGGAAAACTGAAACTATACCAATTACAATCTACAAAAACAGATCATTATCATTGCCAGATTTTTACTAACAGTATTAAGAGTTGAAGATGATGTAAACAATTAAAGTTACAAGACATAAAAAAAAAAAATGTTCAGCATTAATGTGGTTTGGCAAAACAAAATAAAAATGACAATAGTGATGCATGTCCTAAAACACTTACAAGCCAGGACACCTGTAATAATTATGGGTGTAGTTAACATGATGGAAAAACAAGGAAGGATATAACACCTGATGTCAAATAATGTGAATAATATACATACGTCTATCTCTTTAATAAATACTTAGATTATACCATTTTGAGAACTTTGTTGTTCTGGGTTACTCATACCAGGTGTCAAGGTCTGATTTCAGGACCGGTGTGTGTGTGGTTATTTTAATGTTACAAAAAACTCATGGCAAAAAATTAAATTTGTGTGTGTGTGTGTATCTGGATTGGTTTCTTAATGTAACAAATAAAGCTCTCACATGCTGCTTACTATCAATAACAAATGACCTGTTTTCTCTTTAGTATAAAATATATCAATTAAAACAAAATGTGCAAAGACAGTAGAACACGAGTCAGCAGAACAGTTTCAACTTTACAGAGAACAAAGTATCACTGCCGTCATCAGAATTGTGCCCGCACGCACGCACGCACACACACACACACACACACACACACACACACAGCCCTTCCAGTATTATGATATAGATTGTAGATGTAATAAGAGAAATAACGCAGGTGAATGTAAAGAAGAAGAAAAAAATATATATATTCTTACGTCCTTCTCTGGCCAGGTACAGATTCCTTGTGCCTGTTTCTACTTTGGCCTTGTTCACTTTGAGCTTTGAAGCATCCTCTCGGGTCACTGCTGCCACAATCAGCAGCTTCCTACCATCCACTTTTATGCCTCCATTCTGCATCAAAACAGACATAAAACAATCCAAAAATGGATGAAATCATGTTGGGTGTGACACATTAAAAGTATAAAAGAAGAATGATTGTTAGATATTACCTCTGCTTCATCCTGTGCTGCTGCTATGCATTTTTCTGCTGCTTCTTTATTCTTAAATTGAGCAAATGCACAACCTGATGAAAGAGCAAAAATGAAGTGAGTTCATCAAACAAATAAAAGACACAAAAGTGTCTCCCTTGGACTGATGACTTACCTTTTGAATGTTCTGTGTCTGGATGGAGAACGATCTTGATGTAATTTAGTTCTCCGTACTGTAAAAGAACTTCCTCCAGGCCTTCTTCCTCTGTATCGAAGGACAGATTCCTAAAACAACCAGCAGTGAAAACACACACACACATGTGTGGGGGGGTGGGGGAGACAAGGTTAGCATAATGCAAATGAAAGCAATTTCTTATTTAAGTCACAGAAACAAAAATTTACCTGATGAAAACCGTTCTGCCCTCATTTATGTCTGAGGGGAGGATTTTCTTTGGAGTCTTTTTCTTTTGATCGGCTTCATCATCATCATCATCATCATCATCATCTTCGTTGTCTTCGTCTGAATCCAAACTATCATTATCCTCATCTTCTGCCTCCTGGGACAAATCATCATCTTTTTCTTCCACTTCCTTTTCCTCTTCATCTTCATCATCATCGTCGTCCTCCTCTTCCTCATCACTGTCATGTTCGTCACTATCATCATCCGATTGTATTTTCTCCTGCTGCACAGCAGCTTTTGAAACAACTCTGAACATAAATATGAAGCAAAACTGTTAATCAGTTTTTAACAAGGGGAATATAAAGAAATCCAAAATAGTTAAGGTTCACACGTTTTGCTCTCAGGTGCTGCTGGTGCCTTTTCTTCATCTTCATCTTCAGAGTCACTTTCTGAATCTGATTGTTTTGTAGCTGCTTCCGCTACATTTTTATTTCCTATACAATTATTATTTAAAAAAAGAAAAAGTGTTTTAATATTAACACATTGATTTAATTTTCAACAAGTGAAACAACTTTTTGCAAGCTACATTTTAATGAAGCTAAAGCTGATAAAGCTTGTGAAAAAATTACTATACCTCCACCAGAAGAAGCCTGAGTGGCAATAAACTTGTCCTTTGCCACAGCCCAGTCAACAGCCACCTGACGGCCTGTCAATGACACAATGAAATTTAACAACACAGCATCAATATGTGCTGAATAAAACCGATCTTGACATGACGTGTAATTCTCTAACCTTTAATCTCCTTCAAGTTCATAGAAGTAATGGCTTTTGATGCTTCAGACACATTTTTAAACTGGACAAATGCAAACCCTCGCTTCTTTCCATCTGTAGTCAAAACAGCACAAATAAGTAAATGAAAACAGAAGATAAATGACATGATAATTTAGCTTTGCACTTCGGATTAAAAACTACCTACCAGGTTTCAGAGGAATTTTGGCCTCAAGAACAGTTCCAAACTTGGCAAAAACATCCTTCAAATCATCTTCGGAACACTGTAACAGGATTTATAATGGAGGTGAAGTGGAGTACAATGGTATTATTCAATTAAAGTGTGAAATAAAGACTGTGTCTCATTTGTAGAATACCTTAAAACTGAGATTCCTTATGATGAGTCTAGCTTTCAGTTTACTTTTCCTAAAACCTTGGGATTTCTGCTCCTTTTCCTTCGGGGCTTCAGATGGCTCCTTTGGTTCTGAATAAAAGAACAAAAACAGTGTTGTGAACAGACTCTGTGAGGGACCTCCGATCACTACTACTGTGACATTTCCTCATACATACCAGTTTTCCTTCTGTCTCCAAGTTTCTTTTTGGCCACTGACAGAGAAATCTTCTGTCCATCGTATTCTTTTATTTCTTTCAAGGCTCTCTGAGAGTCCTCCTCCATTGAATACGTGACAAAGCCAAAGCCCCGACATTTGTCTGTACCTGGTTTGTAAACATCAATATGTCACTTGCAACACTTGCAAATCACAAGACAGGATAAAAACCTAATTAAACCTAATTACATTTACAATATCAGTCAAATCACTACCTTTCTCTTTGACGACAAAACATTGCTTAATGGGTCCAATTTCTGAAAATATCTCCAAAAGCCTTTCATTTGAAGCTGAAACTGGTAAAGAACGGACGAAAATGGTCTGCGCAGGCATGGTCCCAGCTAATCGTGCTGCTCGCTAATGTTAGACCAAAACTACTCACGGAAACCGTTATCTTAACCGTCAGATGAACTAGGTTAAAAAACAACCTTTAGATGGTTCACCTGACACGAACCACACAGACGAATATACGCTAAAAACCGTGTAACTTCGGCAAAAACAGATTCCAAATTATATCGCATGTTTACATATGGTGGCGGCCATGTTGGAAATTCAACGGAAATGGTCAGGATACGATTTGACGACGATAAGTGCATTTGCGGAAACACCGCTACCTAGTGTCCTGGAGGTGGACTTTTCCACAATTACCCATACTGTTATCTTCGTGCGTGTATTATGTATCTGGGGACTCACACAAAATCCGGAAAAAGTTGACTACCGCAGTTTAGCTTACTTATATTTCTGGCCAAGGAACAGACAAGCGAAAACGACATTAGTAAATTTGGAATACAATAGAATTACTATCGTGTTGCTTTGGCGGTGACTGCTGGACAAATGCGGTACTGCATGCATGAATACACAACAGCATAAAAACTACAACATGATCAATTCATAGCTTGCTTGCTCAATTGATTGAACATCTGAGGTTGTTCTCCCTGTGTTCAGAGAACAGACCTGCGTTGGGGTGTTTTTCATTTATTTTGTTTTCCTGATCTGATGACACTTTGGGCAGTGATTTTTGCAGATTTTTGTTAGAAGGCAAAATAGAACACCCCAATCCAAAATTCCAGTGTTTTTGATAGATAATTTTTTTTTTTTTTTTTTAAATCAACAAACCTCCTCCAAGCAGCACAGTTGCCCCACATATTGTGACTGACACCCCTCAATATTACTCTCACATTTTATTAGATTCTTGACACTGGAAACATACCCAAAAGAATGTGAATTACATGCTGCTAAGAAATTAACAAATCGATATTTCCGTAATGGTGGTTTTCTTCAGGATTTAGCTCCAGAACTATTGAAGATATGTCTATAGAAAAGTCCATGGAATATATGAGAAAACATGAGTCGCCATCTGGTGGACATTTGTTATTATTACCACAGC
>JAPSES010118717.1:0-16778 GCA_029822895.1 Maxillicosta whitleyi | reverse complement strand
TTTATTTAGAATTGACTTTCAACATGACATGTCTGTTCTTGGTGTTGGATTTTATCAAATACATTTACCCAAAAATGCGATTTATACTCCAGTGCGACTTATAATCTGGAAAATATGGTAAATAATCAGTAAGTAGTGATGGAATGATACTGGTGATGAGTCAAATACTGCATTTGCATGATTTTAACACAGAAATAAGCTTGAACATCTTGAATATAACATCAAAGGTAAATGGCCAATGTCTGAATATTGTTCCATTAAAGCAGGATAAAAGTAAAATAATTCGTACGATCCAATGTAGGAACCCACCGAGATCAGGGGGAAAAATACCCAGTACAGTGCAGCAAATTGCTGATGGTTAGACTTAATTTTCTGTTTAGAGCACAGAAAGTCTTTAACTTCGTATGGTATGTGAAAGGATTCCACTGTTGACATGTACTGTACGAACCGTCTCATACTTTTAAGGGTCTTACAATCCTGTTGCCAGGACGTGGATTACTGCTCAGCTGTCACCAAGAGGATGTCACAGATCTAAAAATAATTCCTAGAGTAGTAAGGTTTTGCTCACAGAGTTGTCTCTAGTGACACTGTTTCTTTTAGAACCTCTTTTTAGGGGGGGGGTACTGTACCTTACCTCAGTCTGGGTCACAGAGCACATACCTGACTAAGAACAGTCACCACCTTTGGTTTTGATTTGAGCAAACATTCACTGTGATGACTTTCTTTGTCACATAATTAGGGATGGGAATCGATAAGAATTTAACGATTCTGGTTCCATTATTTTTCTTATTGATCCGATTCCTTGTCGATTCTCTTATTGATTGTCATTGGGTGAGGGGTTAAAACAGTACAAACAGGTATGTTTGCATTACCAGGCTTTTGTATTTCCATCTCTACACAGAAAATATAACATATACAAATAATAAGAACAGATTTGTTTTTGTTTTTTGGGTTGTTTTTTTTTTTAGGGTGGGGCAGTGAAAGTGAAACTAAAGACACTTTACTCAAGAGTTTTTATTGTATTTTATATTATATTTTATGTTTGATTTCTCACCTGCATGCACTTTTCAATCTTTTTTGCACCCCTACTGAGTGTTCTCTAAGAACCTGTAACTGTAAATTTCTCCACTTACAGATTAATAAAGTATCTTATCTATATATTTACTAATTCCTCTATTGTCTCATTTCTACTACGTGGAACCGGTTCGACTCGACCCGTCTCCCATTGTTGTGCACCTCATTTCTTTTCCTCTGCCTTTGGAAACTTGTATTTGAAAGGATACAATGTTTGTTGCCCGCACCGGAACCAGAACTGGGCCCAGATGACATGGACAAATGTTTTCACATATTGGAGGGATTCCACCCTTTTGAAGAAATGGAAGCTTTGACAGCGTTCCAAGTCGACCTGGTGTCGTCTGTTTAGACCGTTTCTGCCTCAACGCCATGTTGGCTACGTTCTAACCAAAACAATGCAGTGTGCGCATGACGTCATCACGCATGTGCAACGAAGGCGGACTCGATAAACAGAATCATTAAGCAGGCAGACAAATGATTCCAAGGAACTGAACTACTGGGATCCGGTTCTCAAAAAGAACTGGTTCTCGATTCCCATCACTACACATAATACTTATGTAGTGTCACAATAAGGTTCAGAATATTTTTTCGATCCATAGTTTCATTCGTTTTTGATTTTTGATGATGGAGAATCGGACCACTGCATCACATCTTCATCACATCCCAAATTGGAGTCTGGACTTTATGGATGTGGTTCCAGAACACAGGTCCACTATGTCAAAGTCCAGCCTGTCTCACCTCTAATACTCCTTTGGCTTGGCTTCGGAAATCAATCATTGGTGGAAAAAAGGTGGGATCACCATTTCATCTCTTGTCTGGGATCTGTGTGTAAAAGTGGCTAAAAATCAGAGCTGCACAATATATCATTTGAGCATCGTCATGGTGATGTATATGTGTGTAATAGTCACATCGCAGGTCCTGCAATGGAGGAGGCAAATGAACTTAATGTGTTTTCATCTAAGTTCATCCTGGGTACCTGAGACACACTGCAATCAGCCATCCACCAATCAGTTTGCTGAAGCAGACCACACCCCTGCCCATGGAGTCGCAGGTAACAACATTGAAGAATGAGCAACGAGCAAAAGAAAAAACAAAGATTTGAAGCCAAAAAGAAAAGCAACGCCTGTCGCTGCAGGAAGGATGATACTGAAACACGTGTTGTGTGTCGATACTGCCTTCAATTTGTTGCCAGTGGCATTCCTAGAGTGATTTACTCCCTGGGCAAAAGTCCCTGTTAGCGCCCCCCGACCAAACCCTAACATCCACCCACCACCCAAAAACAAACAAAACTGTTGTCCATACAAACTCAATTACAGGTGCGGGCTTGGGGTGCGGCGGGGGCGCCGCTATGTCTTCACGTGACATAACCACAACAAGCTAGCACCAGCCCCCCTCCGCTCGCGCGATGCCGCTAGGGGCAATTGCCCCTATGGCCCCCATCAAAGAACACCCCTGCTTCTTGCCACAATGACAGGAAACAAGTAATGTGTTTGACCATTTTCGTTGGCACCACACAACTATTTCATATCGCAATATGGATAAAAAAGAAATTGTAATGTCAGTTTTTTTCAGTATCGTGCAGCCATTCTATATTTTGTGTTTGTGACTTCTATTTTTTTTTTTTTTTTTTTTGGCCTGGCAGTGTACAGTTACATTTGGAATCTCAGCTGCAGTGTGTTCCCTGTTTCATCATTCCACACAGAACCTGATTAGACTCTTGTGTCCAAACAGACTTGACATCTCTGGTGCATGTAGATGTCTTCATCAATGCTAAAAATACCACCAGTGTATTTACTTTTTTTAAGCCTTGAAAAGATGCTTCGGCTGGCGAGTGTTCGGCAGTATTAGACAGAAGGGCAGGGGTCACAGTGACAGTTGAAAGAGAGGATGAGTAACAGAAGAAAAAGCTGCAGAGGAAACAGATTGAAAAGGCTAAAATCGCACCCACTTGAAAGACAAACCACATGTGACAGTAATGAGCCTCAGCTGCAGTGATGTGTTCCTGCCAACTCGGCATCTCATTAGATGGCCTCTCCAATGGCACCGGCCCGGCCCTCCCCCCTCATCAGCGACCCCCACTCCCATCCACTTTTCCTTCCTTTCTCTAATTCATAATCTTTGTCTCACTCTCAGACCTCACATGATAATACAGTCCATCACTAGGTTAAGCAAGGTCAGCTCCCTCTTGTGCGATTTCACCTCCGAACCTTTAATTCTCCACAAAGCTCATCTGCTGAAGTACTGAGGCAAATGTGGCGGGGGTGGATATTTTAGGAGGGAGGATGGAAATCTAGTTATGCTGCAGATAATTGACTCCTCCTAGGATGAGAGAGGAAGGACTGAAGGATGTAGTTGAAAGCTCTTGAGGATCAGCGCACTATTTCTGGATCACCACATTGTGGCAGGATATGGATGCATGACATTTGTTTTGATTTGCGTGAAAATGAAAGGACTTTGTCATTGTGTGTTGGTTAATGTCTTTCCAGTTGCGTCATTGATTCTGGGATTCAGCACTGTGACATTTTTAGTCCATATCTATTGATACCTGCGCTTTATTTATGGGTCGATACCAACCACCGATCTGATGCTAGTATTTTTAATTAATAAGTTAATACATTTCCCTCAGTGGGTGGAAGAGACTGGGATCAATCCTTTATTTGGAGAAAATATGAGATTTAACTTAATGTTTGTTTTCTATTTTGTGAATATTTCATTGTGTAAGACACAGGTGTCAACCATGGGGCCAAATCTGGTCTGCCAAAGGATCTGAACCAGCCATGAATGTGTGAAATGCAAATATTACACTGAGAATATTATCAATCAAGGACATTAAAATCAGTTTAATTTGAGTTCCAAATTCAGCCCAAAGTGGATCAGAACCAGTAAATACAACCATAATAACATATAAATTATATCAACTCACTCAGTCTTCTCTTTGTTTTAGTGTTTTTTTTTTTTTAAAGCTAAATTACTTGAATATATTTACACATCCTTTTACAAAAAATAAATAACCTCAACAAATATGAACAACCTGAAGTATCTTTAGAGACTCAGGTGTAATTTACATAAAACTGAGACAGAATTCTGTTAAAATTGCACTTATTTTTCTTAAGAAATGTGAGTTTTTTCACAGTTCTTCATGTTATTCACATTTTTTAAAGGATAGATTGTAAATGTAAAGTTAATGTAATTTATCACAAGACAGTGGAACAAAACAACTCAGTGTTTGCTGTTGGAAATACTGATGCTGCTCAAGTGGATTATGTTGTGTGTGTAATTATTATGTCAATAATGAGTGGGAGTGACGAGTGGAAATTGAATACTGAAATAGGAAATGGTGGTGGGGGGGGGTTAATGGAGGAGACAAAGGGGTGTGTGTTCTCTTCTGGTGATATATGTGGTTTTAGGCTATGTCAACCAGGCATTTCCAATGGGACACAGTGAAAACGGCAGGGCCTCAGGTCTGTAAAGTAAATATTTTCCTGTTTACATGTGTTTATTGAATTTCAAAACACAAAATACAAAACTTAAAAAATAAAATAAAATAAAATAAAACTTACTTAACCCTCCAAAAACCCCTTAATGTCACCAGATCTGTTTTCATGTACAATACAACACTGTAGATATAAATAAAATTACATACACATACATCTTAACTTGTTAACAGCCTTGTACATGCGACATATTTGTCAAAAAAAAGGTTAAGAAAGACTTTGGACCCACATAATGCATATCAGATTTTTTCATGAAGTCCATATTTTGGCGGATATCTATTAACCTCTAACCATACTGAAATATTTTCCACAGAAAAGGTGCAAAATCACTGTTGCTGTCATAATTCCATGTAGAAATGTGTTACGATTTAATAAATTTACCTGTAATTTCAAAGTGAATAGCAAGATTTGATGGATTTCATGTAACGAGTAAAACAAATTTGCACAGTTGTCTTCTATATTTATGTATCATATGTATTGATTTATTATATATGTGTGTATATATATATATTATTTGCATGATTCCTATATTTTATTTTTAATTTGATGCTAGTGTTTGATGCTGATCTAAGCTGATGTCGCCCTGGTGCTGTATGATGTAGCGCATGCACGTGAATATGAATATATATGAATATTGAACTGAATAGATGTGCGCAGTTGTCGCCCTAACCAGATGCAGCCACTTGTGTCAGTATCGAATCATTGCGTTCTAATAGGATCCAGGCAGCCGTTGCTCTCCCCTCGTCTCCTGGTTGGGGCTAAAATATGAAATATGCAGCTGACTCACACATGCCTGGTTTGTCTTGACAGAAAGGGTTTACTCCTCTTCGCACCAGTAAGTAATATTAAAATTTACAGTGGGAGCAATAATTAAGTCATAAACCCTTTCATCGGTGCTGAGTTGATGTGCACCAGTGGTTCATTCCCTTCAGGCTTAAAATCTCTGAACCCACAAAGACTATAAATACGCCGACAGGAGCACATTTTACTGCGTTTGCCTATGGCTGAAAAAGTCAAAACTGTGTTTGTGGGAGCTTGTATGTGTTTGAAGTGTGTGTGTGTTTGAGTACACACTTGTTTGCATTTGCATCCACACTCACACATATTCATTTACATATTTACTCATGCTGTTTGTACTTTTTCCCTGAATTACTGTGAGCATTTGTAGGGCCATTCATGCTCTAGTGGCCATCAGCGAAGTGTTTGTGAATATTTAAGATTCTGTATCTGTTTGTTATTGCAGTGTGTGTGTATATGTGTGTGTGTGTCAAACATGTGATCAAATAATTAAACCCTGGGGACTGTCAATCAAAAGGCAGTTCAGGGTACACACCCCTCTGGCGATGAGGGGAGAGTGTTAAAACACAGCTTTTATAGCAGGCAAAAGTCATAATGAGAGAGTTTGAGTGTGTGTGTGTGTGTGTGTGTGTGTGTGTGTGTGTGTGTGTGTGTGTTTGTGTGTGATACGGCTCATGTAGATGAACTGCAGGTACGAAAAAATGTGGGTTATGTTGTGAATATGGTGGGCGATATGGTAATGATATGTAAGGTAATGAGGTATATGTCACTTTTTTTTAATCACAGGTGTGAAACATACAGTCTGCCAAAGGGTCCAATCCAGTGGGATGAATTATTGAAATGCAAATATTACACTGAGAATATTATATTAAAATCATTTTAGTTTAAGTTACACATTCAGCCCAATTCAGTCTTAAGTGGATCAGAACCATTAAATACTATTATTATAACCTTTAATGAGAACTCACTTGGTCTTCTGTTACTGTAAAAAAAAAAAAAAAAAAAAAAAAAAAAGCTAAATTACATGAATATGTTTACATTTGTACGGAACATTGAAAATATAGTGGAGTAAAAGTATGCAATTAAGTGAAAGCTCAAACTCGTGTAAAGTACAAAGTCTCTCAAAATATACTTAAGTACAGAAGGGAAGTATTTTTACTTTGTTACTATACAACACTGGTTTTTAACCAGTCTCTGCCCCTAGTGGTGGAAAATATATCATCACAGTCAGGGGGGAACACATCTACACAAACTATCTAAAACAGTGCACAATACAACAACCAAACATATACACATCTCTCTAAACACTTAACTATACAACAATAAAACATATCTGTTTCTATACAAGTATATACACACAAATATTTACATAAACCACCAACAAACACTACTACTACACTTAACTTAAAGGCCGTCGGGTACTTGGGGACTGTTTTGCCGGACCGTTCTACCACCATAAACCCAACACTGTCGTAAGTCCTCCTCCACCGTGAAAACAGTTTTATAAATTGTTTTCTATTTATATAATTTTTGCGCAATTTAATAAAAATTTTCCCCCAGTCATTTAAAATGTGTTTGTGTTCATTTCCCTACTATCCCAGCTATCTTCACCTTCATTACAGTTATAGCCCCCAAATATACTGTGCGCCATTACAAGAATATTTCAGTTTTTGTTTTTGTTTTGTTTTTTTTACTTTTTGTGTGGAAGTTGATTATTCCACCCTGAGGACTGGATAAAACTGAATACATGAAACTGCACGCATGAACAAAAAACATTTGTGAAATACAAAATTTTAATTCTAATGAGTTTATCTCTGCATAAATTATGTTGTGTTGTTATATGTGGATCATTATAATAAAAATATTAACATTTTTTACCACCGGGAGAGAAAAAATTAAGTATGTAACAGGATCAAGAACCATAAATGATACCACACATACCATACACATACAGATACTGATATTCTACAAACACATGTGCATTTATGTTACACTATGACAAAAACATCTCTGGTGACTGAGTGTAGTGTGGTTTAATCCATAAGGAAATTAAACAGTATTTAAATTTTTTATCTTTTCACACTTTTTTATTTGTCTTGTTCAAGTTTATTCCACCCTGAGGACCGGATAAAACTGCACGCATGAATAAAAACGTTTGTGAAATACAAAATAGTAATTGTAATGAGTTTATTTCTACATAAATGATGTTGTGTTGTTATATGTGGATCATTGTGATAAAAATATGAACATTTTTACACCAGAGTGAGAAAGTTTAAGCACATAACAGGATGAAAAATGATAAGTTATACAACAAACATGATGCACATACTCATATTGTATAGCTATAAAATACATATGTGCATTTATATTGCACTGGATGAAAAAAAGGTCAGAATGGCCAGATTAATGAATCCTTCATTCACTTTCATTCACTTCATGTCCATAATCTCTTTTTTACATGAAAACATGGAGCGCAAGGTAGTCATGTGCAGATCAGCGGACCTGTGTCAGTTCAGTGTGAGTCCAAAAAAAGTTGCTTTGAGTTAAAAAAAAAAACAAAAAAAACCCAAAACAGACCAGCTCATCATTAGCACAAGGACAGTGTGTCATGTCTGTTAATTATTATTATTCACCTCACCTGTTTTCTCCTCCACTCACTTGTCCCCGCACCTGTCCCTGATTCACCTCCCACTATATAAGCACACTCCTTCCTCAGTTTTATTGTTGTTTATTTTTTTCCCTTTTTTCATGTGTTTTGTTCTGAGACTGCTCAGTAAAGAGCTTTTTGTTTTCCATCAACTCTGCATTTGGATCCATATAATTATTACAACCTTGACACAGCGATAGAAAAAGATGACTTGGAGTAAGATTAAACTGTGATTAGAAGAATTATGGTCTGACTAACGTTCTGTGAACCATGTAAACACCTCATTTGAGACTGTTTTTTAATTCTGTAAACCCTATGTTGATAAAAGGCACTAAAAAAAAAAAAAAAAAAAAAAAAAAGAACTGATTGAATTGAAAGAATACTGAATAATACTGTGGACAGACTGGATTATTCTGTTCAGTTTGTTCAAGACAATGCGCTCTTTTCTCTGTGCGTCTTGGCTATTGGTTTAACCATTTTCCACGTTATGTTGTTCACTTAAATTTAACAGAAAATTCAAGGTGTTAGCCTTTGTTTTTTTGGACTGGTTTTGCTCATGTCTGTACAGTTGTTTTTTTTTGTTCTGCTCTTTACTGGACGTTATTCATGTTCCAGTGAACATTAGTATTAGTTGTTCATTGTTGAACAGTTATTGTGTGTCTGTGGAGTTCCTCTGGCAGTGTGATGACGTCATCACTTGACTTTGACTTTATTGACAAATAAGTCGATCTGAAAAAATCTGAAGTCCCTAATGCCCTACTTCACACCAGTGTAAACCCATGTTTTCCTTTTATAAAATTAGTCCAGATTTTCCAGAAGGGTTTGTTATTGATTCCTGGTTTACATTTAAGGAAATAAAGGTAGCCTTTGGGTTATACAAACGAGTTCGCTTTTTATGAGCAAGAAAATGGCGCCCTCTAGTGTTCAGAATAAGTTACAGTTCCGTGTGTTTGTGCCTTCAGTGTTCCCGTAGTCAGTTCAGACAGAATACACACAGTTTTCTCATTGTGTTTGTTTGTATGGCCAAGAAAACGTTTGCCTGTAAGTATTTTATTTTCAGTTTACGAATGAATAGTAAAAACATTTCTGATGTGAGCGGGTTGTTGGATAAAAAGACATTAATCCGTAAATGCTAATCGTTAGCGTATCTATGGATTTTTCCATTTAAGTTAGCATTGAGCTAGCGATTTATTGCCTGTTCATCTGAATATGTAATGTCATGTAAATGTATTAAGGAAATAAGCATAACAGAGATATTATGTATGTATGTAGGAGAGTCCGGCATCTTAAAGTCGAAATAACAAAAAAGGGGACGTTGTAACCCGAGGACTACCTGTACTACATAGATTAACCATTAGCTAAACTGCTTGTCCTCGTCATTTGTGAGAGGTTCCCATTTTAGGAACCAACAGACATTACCAGTGTGTTTGAGGTGAAAGGCTCTTCATACTGAGTTTCTATTTCTAAATCTGCAAGAAACTGCTCACCATGTTCTTACATCCTACATCACCCAAACGAGAAAAAAATCAAACTGCAAGTGGATGACATGAATTCTGAGTATCATTGTACAGCCCACCTGCTCATCTGCTTTTGGCATATCCTCCAGTACGTAGTTGACCATAATCTGGGGTTCTATGGCCGCCCAGGAAATCTTGCATCACTTGCACAAAAAAAACAAATCCCAAACTGTTAATCCTGGAGAGCTGAGCTTTGAGTGGAACACAGGATCACCAATGACTTTTCCAACTTGGACACCAATGAAAAGTCCAGTTTTCAGCTTTGCATAGCTTTGGTCTGAAACTTTTCCTTTCAGGTATTGAAGCATCTGAATTTTCATCAGTTGGGATTTAACAGAACTGAAATGTTGGTGTGCTATGCTGCTAGTGGTGATACTGACTTGAAACCTGATTTCATATGTATAGTCATTGTAGACTGGTGGTATATATGTTACCACAAACCCATTATGGAACTCATTTTAACTATGTTTTAACCAATGGCGGCTGCTTGTCTTTAAAACAATGGAAGCTCATATTATGGCTCCATCATAAAACTTGTTGTATTATAGGCTACGTAGCAAAACAGTTAAAAAAAAACCTGAATGATTATCGGAGGCTTTTATGCATCATCTATCCCATAAAACCACCACAACACTCACTTATATGTGTATAACTGGACCCTTTTTTTCTCTTCAGCTGATGTAGGCACTTAGACAAATGACCTCTTCCACTGATACCCACATGGGACTGAGCTCCAACGTGCTCCAATGCCGGTATGATTCAACATCGCTGTTCAGCCTTTCAGACCAATATCTACTCTTTTTAACAGTTTATCCAATGCCCAAAGTCCAGCATCCTGGCCCCCGGGTTGCATGTTGGACACCTGTGCTGTAGAAGCAGAGCCTCTGAACGTCCAAATGGGTCATATCTGATGAACATGAAAAGATGACAAACTGTATTTTACACCAGTTATTTACATGTGTTGATAGGATTAGCACATCAGCAGGTATTAAACATAACAGATGAATAGATGCTTTTGGTCTTCGTGGGTTAAAATAAGCTTCTTAAGTATTAACCATAGGTAGAGACAGTCAACCTTGATAAGCCTTGATCTTCACTTACAACAGTTTCCTACTTACTGTGCTACTTGCTGCTGAGATAAGAAAAATACAATTGTTTCTTCTGAGAGAACAGATTATCATAGCTGTCAGCCATCTCCATGACAACCAACCTGATGAAAGAAAAGTAAAGGATGTCACACAGCCGGCAACAAAACAGCATTCCAAACGGTCCACAACCTGAAGGACTCCTGGAGAGGTGCGTGCCATCATGGACGCAGCTGTGTGTCTGATTCGACAGCAACAGAGACGTTTGATATCACACATGGGTATTGTCACAGCCCGGCTCAAAGACTGCAGCGAAAGAGTGGAGATGGACAGAAAAAAAGTCATTTACTGTCACTGAAACAAAGGAAACTCAGAATACAGCGAGCATCGGTGTATCAGTCGTGGACATACACACGTGGACGGGTATATGTGAGCGCAGGTGTGGAAATAAAATGAAAAAGAAGAAGAGCTGCTGCCGGTCAGTGCTGTGGTAGAAGACCAGCACCAAAACCTGGACCAGAGAACCGGATCAGGCTCAGCAGAGCAGCCAAACACCAGAACAGAACCAGTCGAGCAGAGCAGGGAGAAACTGAACAGTAAAGACTTAACCTTTTAACCCAGGGGTGTCAAACATGCGTCCTGAGGGCCAAAACCGGCCCGCCAAAGGGTCCGATCCAGCCCACGGGCTGAATTAGTGAAATACAAAAATTACACTGAAGCAATCAAAGTTGTTAAAATAATTTTAGGTCAATTCAAAACTTGATTAAAGTTTTCATAAATCATGCATGAAAGGGTTAAAATTCAACCGTTTGCTCAATAAGGAAACTTTCAAAATGCAGTGATAGAAAACACCTTGTTCTTTTCATAGACATCTGAGCATGCTCAGTGCACCCCTACCTTCTATGTAATGAAGAACAAAACACACACCAGTGAGTGAGGCAGACTTATTATAAAAATAGACAGTTTGGGTCTTTTCACCATTTTCCTTGTTGTTTTTGTTTTTACTATTTTCAGTGTTGTGCTGACTTTTCTTTATTCTTTTTTTTTCTTTTTTAAGAGCCGCAAAAAACAAAAACTATTGGGCTAAAACTCAAATACTTGTCATTCAGTGCGTTCCACTTCACATTTCATGTTCACCATCCTAATGCTGCATTCCAGGTCACGCATAACCCATGTTTTTCCAACCTTCTACCAGAGAAAATGCACTAGATATGCAGCCAAACCAGTGACCTGTACGTACTCCCACTTACAACCTCTGACATCACATGGATGTGATGTTCATGATAATTATTTATTAAAATAAGGTATTGCTCTAATGTTATTTATCCATAAATATTAAGCATAATCAGCACATACTCTAACGTTAGCTACTTTTCAGTCCATTGAGTGCAAGAATAAATTATTACCAAATACGTATCTAAATATGAGAAAAATGTGACATCAAAGGTATAACAGCTTCTCTTGCCTAATGCGTCATTTTTCCTCCTGTTTCCCTCAAATAAGCAAAGAGCAAACACCTCTGGGACAGAAATTACTATAAATGAGCATAAACCCCGTACTGTCCACCATTCTGGTTTGTTTACATTGAGCTACCACAACTCCCTGCCCTCAGGTGGTTTGGAATGACTTCCCTGGACTGTTACAAAGTCACAGTGAGTTGTGACTTACAGGCTCAATAACCTGAGTGGAACGCAGCATGAATGTCTTATTGATGGACATTCTGACTTATTTAGTAAAAACCTGTCAAACTTCAATTCCTCTCTTTGACTTTTTCTGCTATTCCACCCTGTTTTGACCCTAAAATACACAGTAATGATTGATTGATTGATTGATTGATTAGCAACTGGGTAGCTTAGCAGTTAACGTCATTGGCTTTGGTGCGGAAGATTGCCGGTTCGAAACCCAGGTGGGCCCATGGGTAAGGCCCTTTATGCTATACATCCTTATACCTGTAGCCACAAGGGGGCAGTGTCTCATTGTGCCGGTCCCAAGCCCAGATAAATACAGAGGGTTGTGTCAGGAAGGGCATCTGACGTAAAAACTTGCCAAATCAATATGTGAATCTGATTTGCTGTGGTGCCCCCTGAAGGGAAAAAGCCGAAAGAAAGTTTTTATTGACTGATCAGCTTGACTCCACCTGCCAAACACTAAGCTGAGAGGGAGACTCCTAGTGTCCAAAGGGTGTCCAGGATAAACAGAGCAACCAACCTTGACCAGTGAGGACTTTTAACAACAATCTGACAAACATCCTAAAACCTGCGCCCGTCTGCCAGTGGACTGGGACAGAAAGGCATATTTATTTACACTTGGAAAAAAACCTATGTGAAATTGTGTTTTTCTGGGATGCAGACTGCTGTTCCTACCAGAACCATGTTCAACTCTGAATCTCTGTCACATCCTCAGATAAAGGCCTGGGTTGTTTTGACAGCCTACTGAAAATAAAAGAAGATAATTACCTCCTGTCTGTCGCAGAAATATTTCCTACTCCTGACATCTACATATTGCACAGGGGTTTTAAATACCTTCACATATTACTGGATGTCTACGCCTGCTTTTCTTCAACAACATAATTCATTTCATTTCACTGAACTTCTGAGTCAGACTATTATTGTCAGCTACTCAAATGGGAAATGAGTACTGAGGATTTTTTTTTTTTTTTTTTTTTTAATATATAACATTTATTTTCTCATCCATCAGGGATATCCTGAGGGAAGCAGCTGAGGAAGAATATCGCAGAATAAAGTGGACTCTGTTTGGGAATGAAGCCGAGAAAGTGGAAGTAGATGTGATCAGGAACCAGCACCTGCTGCGTACAAGAGTCGACAAAATGGCCCTACGGAAACAGGTGTTGGTCTGATAAATGTTCAACCATTACAGCTGTCTCATGTTCAGACACAATATTCAAAAAGCCCCATACTGTATGTGAGCACCTTAGGTTCAGGTTATTTATACCTGTAGGAAGCTTTGGACCACAAATCTAACATTTTCAGATTGTATTAATCCTTACAAACTGTTCATTTCTTAAACCTTCACAGTTTGTTTCAGGTCAAATTTAACCCAGACCCAGTATTCCCTCATAGTAAGTGTTTAAACCAATGTTGAACTACAGATTTCTTCATAAACTTCATAAAAAATATAAATTTTCTGCAGCATTTTCCTTTATATATTTGGATAATATTAAACTGGAAATGTATGAATAACAACAATAGTTATATTTTAGCATTAAAGATATGGTTTTGATCAAAAAATATCTTGCATATACTGGTGTATTAACCATTATAGAAACATAAAAAGGTATTTTATTAAACAGAAATACTGTTAAATTATGGCAGCAGTGGAAAACACCTTATACTGAGTGGAGGTGGAATAATACATTTGTTAAACATTGTAGATTGATTTGTAGAAATGCATTTTTGTACATTTTATTTTTTATTAATGTCTATTTTTTAATGATAACATCAGCCTGCCCAGAGACTACAGGTGGAAATTAGCACTAGTGCTACAACCTAACACACTACACCTGTCCTTTTTAAGGGTAAATTATACTGTCCCTGTCTAAACAAATAAATAAAATGAAAAAATGTAAGTTTGCTTCAACTAAAACTGTTTGACTATTTGATGTGATGTAGTGAAGTAGAATTATAGTGTTGAGTAAAATGCAAATAGTCAAATAAAGTACAATTAATATCTCAAATTTAGTAATAATATTTTACACCTTTATGTGATTTTTAGATTTACTCAAATCTCTGGTGTTACTACAGTATATGTAATGACCTCTTAACTAAAAGACGTTTGCATAAATTTAAGTGGTTTAGAAGATCTTTTTATGGTGTGTGATGAATAGTCTGACTAAGGCTTCAATTAGAGCCTTTAGTCTTTGATAAATGAGACATTTTTATTAGGTGAGAATTATTCTGTTCGTTTTTCTCTTGCATTTATTGTCTCTTATTCGCTGTTACATTGACTTGTGAAATAAATTGAACCACCTATTGTAAAAATCTGAAAAATCACTCATACTTTAATGCTAATAAATAAACTTCGTAGCCCGATAAATGTAATTGGCTCTATCTCCTCTTTCCAATCTGTGTTTTAGGCAGAAAAGAAGGCATCTGAATATCTGAAGTACCTGGGGCGTCTGAGGCAGAAGGTTCCAGACTTCTCCATCCCTCTGAGGTCTCACACCGTCTGGGAGGGCATGTTGGTGGTCCTCACATGCACGGTCCAGGGCTGTCCGACGCCAAAGGTCACATGGTAAATGTTTTGTAGACAGTCTGTTTAATCCAAAGTGTGAATTTAATTACTGTTTAACTTGAGATACCATAGAATTAATATATAGTGTTTTTATTTCCAAAAAAAATTTCAAAACAATGGTTGACTTTCTGCACAGTTCATCTATTTATATGCAGATTATAAAAGGAGTATCCTATTAAACCTGCAGATATAATTGTCATTTTTATTTTGAACTTGTTCTACACTAATGAGTAATTAAAACTGTGACATAGAAATTTAACAGGACGTTTACTCTATGTCACTTAACAGAACAGGTTGTGTTTTTAATTTGGCAATTAGGAAGTTGTACATAAATTAAACTATCACAACAGGACAGCCATTGTTCGGCCTGTGGTTCTCAATTATGGTGCAGTTTTACAAAAATTCTAAAATAAACACAAAAAGGCCAATAAACACTGTCATACACATTTTAAGCCAAAGCTAAAACATCAATCCTGCTGAACTCCTGCACATAAAAGTAACACATTTACAACTAGAAAAGCACTCGGAGAGCGAAAACCTCCACCAAGCACCATAGTTCAGGTCACACATTTGAAGACACTATATGAGAAAACAGGACTTCCACAGCCATCTGGTGGACATTTGTTAGTACTACAACAGCATCAATAATAACTAATAGAGAATCCTTTAAAAAATTACTGGATCCAGATGGTGATCCGGATCACCTCCAAGAAGTAATCACTTCCAGATCTCGCCATTACCAACCTATCCTGAAAATTTAATCAAAATCCATCCATAACTTTTCGAGTTATGTTGTACACAAACAAACAAACAAACAAATAAACACCGGCAAAAACATAACCTCCTTGGCGGAGGTAACAACATGTCCACTACCCACAATGCACTGCAGCAAACATACCACAATATAATTATGTCCATGAAAATCCTCAGTCATCTAGATCATTACACTGGTTTCCATTACCCTCAGAAATGCAGAAAATATAAATTGCACAATAGAATACTTGTAATGGAAACACTGAAATGTTGCAAAGATCACAAAAACATTGTTATACTCTTATGAGGTGGTTTTTGAGACATTTCGATATAGAAGTATAGTGTAAAAGTGTGATGGAAAAATATTCTGTGCACGGTTTTGTTCAAGTGTCTCCCCTTTGACCGTGTGCTCAGAACAGGTGGTTCTAGGTTGTATCGGCCAATTGACACTGGCTTTTGTGTAGGAACCGTTTCCTGAGGGCAGGACAAGTCTGGTGTCATGAGAGGTTCAATAACATCACACAGTTACTAAAACATTGCCTGGATCATTCAAAAATAATTCTGGATTCACAGCTTGTTGGTGAATTCCTGATGGGCAGTCCTCCCAAACATCCATTCTGCGTGGGGCCACTGCTGTAAATAAAGACTTTGCCTTGGGATGATTATACGGTTTGTTCTTCTTTTGTTTAAGACAGTCAGTGAAATAACAGTAGATGAACTGACACTACAGTGGCACCACCGTGGAGGTGTGGAAGGAAACTCACTGCATCCATCTTCCTCATGTCTTGCCAAAACTATATAATATTTTAGAAGAATTACAACATGTCAGACATCAGAAGTCAAACACTCTTCAATAGAAACACCTACAAGAAGCAGTTGTACTTTGTTGAAATTGTACAAATATCACTTTTATTTTGCAGAAAAGTCTACTGGACACCCAGTTAGTGATTCTCAACTGGTGGGTCGCAGGCCTTTGTCTGGACAAACAAAATAATGTTAAAGTGACACATAAGGTAGTAAATTCAAAATGAAACCTGTCTGGGTAAAGTGCTTATAAACCACAGCTGCGGGGCTCTATTTTACACTAGAGTTCATCACTAATGGTTACACATCATCCTTCACCCTCCAACCCCTCAAAAATGCAATGTTTACATTCTCC
>JAPSES010118654.1:0-16787 GCA_029822895.1 Maxillicosta whitleyi | reverse complement strand
TTACACAGTGTGATTTACACAATGTGATTTATACAGTGTGATTTACACAATGTGATTTACACAGTGTGATTTACACAATGTGATTTATACAGTGTGATTTACTGTGTGATTTACACAGTGTGATTTATAGTGTGATTTACAGTGTGATTTACACAATGTGATTTACACAGTGTGATTTACACAGTGTGATATACACAGTGTGATTTACACAGTGTGATTTACACAGTGTGATTTACAGTGTGATTTACACAGTGTGATTTATAGTGTGATTTACACAGTGTGATTTATAGTGTGATTTACAGTGTGATTTACAGTGTGATTTACACAGTGTGATTTATAGTGTAATTTACACAGTGTGATTTACAGTGTGATTTACACAGTGTGATTTACAGTGTGATTTACGCAGTGTGATTTATAGTGTGATTTACAGTGTGATTTACACAGTGTGGTTTATAGTGTGATTTACAGTGTGATTTACACAGTGTGATTTACAGTGTGATTTACACAGTGTGATTTATAGTGTGATAGCCTCCAGGTCTAAAAATCCTCCTACACTTAATCTATGGAGGACAAATCAGATGATATTATGAATATTTCACACCAAATTTATAAAACAGACCCATTAACTCACTACTGGTCCCTTTTAAGCATTAATTTGACTCCAGCCTGTTAGGTAGTACATACCATACACAGAGAAGACAGATGAACTAGGAGTAAAACATCCAATTTTCTTTGCCAGTATTTGACTAATAGATTTTGTGACAGATTATTTATGTTTCCACCCATTAATGCAAAATAATTTTAGATAATGTTGGAGGTTTTTGATACTCCAGTCATTAATATTTTGGCTTGGGGCTCATTTAGTTCCAGGACTCGTTATCATGCCTCCTCACTGTAGTGGTCACATAAATCTGACGGCCAGTCTGGGTAAATGTATTCCACAATCCAATACATTAGTATCCTGACTTAGCACAACTTCAGAAGTGTTAGGTAGCCCCTTTAACCATAACTATAGATGACCTGTCAGCAGATGTCCAGTATCCTACTTGATCTAAAATGTAAATAATGGAACAATAATTTAAAGGTGGATCAGAACACTTACCAGAGTCCAAAAAATAACAGACTGACTCCTGAATTCTGTTTTCTTACACTGATTTACTAAGGCAGTGAGAATTAGGAAGAGAAGTCAGAAAAAGTGTTTAAGGGAATGACCCATTTGTGCAGGTGATCTACTGCACAACTCATTTGCACAATTATGAATGTAGATGTCGCCAGTTCATTTCTGTAATCACCTGTTCACCTCTACCAGACCACCACAAATCAGTGCAGAGCCGGATTGCAAAGATACCACCACACAGACAAAGTGTTTTACTGTGTGATAAACACGAGTCTGGGTTTTACATGTTCTACTCAGGAAATTACAACACAGAGAAGCAGCACAAGGAGAAGTTTTGTGTGACAGTAGTGGAGGTGTTTGTGGATGAATGGAAACTACTTTCAAATAGGATCCTAAACTACTTTAAAATTGCATTCTCTAACCTCTTTACAAAGGTTTGTCTGGTTCATCTTGGTGAGTACAGGTTGTACTCCACTATGGAAATGAAAGAACATGCAGAGGCACAAATTGAATCAAGAATGTAAGTGAATTTAAATATTTAGGTGTTGCACTTGACTCAAATGTAAGCTTTAAAAAGCACATTAAAAAGATGACCAATATAATTAAATTTAAGTGTGATAATTTCACATCTATCAGACAGGCTTGTAAATCTGCCCTAAGGTCTCTAGAATCATTGTATAAATATTCTCTCAAGATTCACGACAAGAAAAGATCAGCATTCCATCACTGCCCAATTTAGTCAAAATATAAGATTTTAAGCTTTGAAAATGTAATCATGTAAACAAATGTGTGTCTCTAAGGTTGTCCATAATTATGCTGCTCCTCCCTTAAAAAAGTATATCTTTGAGTTCTGGAAAAATATCTGGAACCACTCGATCAACAGCATGTGGTGAGTGCAGGATTCCAAGGCACAAAACAGCATCTGCAGATTCAGCATTGTCATGCGTGGCCATACGGCAGTGGAACACATTACCAACAGAGACGATCACACGCTGCAGTTTGGTGAAAAAACAACTACGGTGTACTCCTGAACCAAACCTATAGCCATAATGTAAAAGGATGAGTGTGTGTGACTGTACTGAGAGGAAAAAGAGTGAATGGTTTCATGTGAATTGATTTTTTTATATAGATGGAGTTGTAGAAATGTATGTTTTTTTTATTGTTTTGTGTATGTTTGAGTTTCTATTAAAGTCTGATTTTAATGATAACATCAGCCTGCCCAAGGACTAGAGGTGGAAATGAGCACTAGTGCTACAACCTGGTAAGCTGCATCTGTCCTTTTTAAAGGTTAATTAAATATTGTGCATTGTCCTTGTCTAAGTAAATAACAAAATTCTGACATCCATAATTTGCAAAGTGTTGTGTAAACATGATTGGTAGACACAATAGCTATTGTTTGTTAAAATCAGCAATACAGAAGAAACACTGCAGGCCATTTGTATTAACTACAGACCCATACTAACCTATCAGTCCTACGGGTGATTACATTAACAAATTAACCTCTTCAGTACTGGTCTGTGGACAGTGTGACAGAACCAGAGTTCCCAGAGAGAACCTATGTAGCCACAGGGAGAACACACAAATGCCACACAGAAAGGCCCACACCGCTGGAATCAAACCAAGGACCTTCTTGCTGTGAGGTGAGAGTGCTAATGAGCGCACCACGGTGCCCTTCCTCTGTCGTCACAAATAAATGAACACATGTGGAGTAAATTCTCACTCTTCTACCACCCACTCCCTATTCTCAACAGCACTTCCTCTGTGTGTCACACACAGCCGTGTCAGGTGCAGATGCAAACGAACTCTTACAAAAACATATGCAGTTAGGCCAGACATAGAAGTGTTCACATTTGCATGTCCACATCTTTCTAGTGCGAACTTTTCTCCCTAGTAAATATATAGTGTTTTTTCAATGTCAGAAGAGGTTTTCGCTGGAGCAGAGTGTTATTAAATCTGGCCCTTGGTATTTTTATGCGAGTATGTAAGTGGAAGGGCTATGATATGAATGCAATGTCGGGAACGTCTTGACAGTTTTTTTCCTAATTTGACATAAACGGTCACTTAGACTCAACAATAAACTGACTAGAATTTCTGGCCCAAGGTCATGGAGACTTCACAACACAATATTTTTTTTATGTTCATCACAGAAGCATCTGTCTGCTTCTCCAGTATGGCTCCTTTTACAGAGACTTTCTGAAAGTTCCTGGAGCAGCTTAAAAGTGTTAACACCGTTACAGTTTTGATAATCTTGTATCTACGTGAACACATATTTACTCATGTGCCTCTGTCTACATTATTTAGGATTAACAGTCGCAAAAACTACTATTGACTGAAGATTATCTTCGATATTTGCTCCATTTTGTCAAAAAACTTTCTGAAGGTTTGGATCATACGATGTTTCAAACTTGTCTCTCAAGGCCTTTTCAATAATGTCTTTCTGTTGTTCCTTTTCATTGTACCCCATCTAGGTTTAACCACCTCTTCCAAGCATTTTTTTTTTTAAAAATGTAAGTAAAACATATGAATGGAGACACTTCCATATGACATTAAACCCATTGTTAATGAGACGAGAGAAGAATAATTGAAAGATAAAAGTAGTGATCGTTGTCCCAAATTTAGTTCACAGTCATTGACAAGTTTCACAGAGAGACAAGGACATTTAATTTGGCACTTTCCTCTGTGGCAGCTAACAATAACAGTAAATAAATAACTAAAAATGTTAAAAACATAAGTACAGTCCACAGAAATAAATAATGCGCCACCAGTATACACATATAAAATGATATATTGTCATTAATGCAAATGGAAAAGGTTGGACTCGTTTGTCACATACTTGGAGGAAGTTCAACTGGAGTAAGGAAAATACCTGTACACCAGTGACTGTGCTCTGCCTCTGCCCTCTTTCATCCAATAAGGACTGGTTCATATATGAATATTACATACATTATTACATAATTGATACATTATTATATAATTAATTGTGACACACATCTGAGACTTTGTTGTTTTTTTTGTATTTTTACATAACTTAAAATTGCTAAATAAAATACTAAAAAAAAAAAATACACATGTATGTTAATACACTGATTAAAGTCCTGTTCGGAGACATTTTGGACTTGTCTGCCTAGTTCAACCATTAATCAAAGAACTGCATTAAGACAACGTCAAACCTGCAATGACTAATTTTTTTTAAAGGTATTCACTGGACATAAATTCTGTTGCAATCTCTTGGTATATTGTCCGTATTTCCTGGACTGTACTTTGAGGCTGTAGAAATTCTATCCCATGACGGAGAGTTTTGTCTGTTCAAGCAAGTTTTCAGACAGGAAGAATGATGAATATGTGATTGACACTAATTATGAAATGCTGTTCAGATCCTAATTAGCACATTCTACTGCTCTACTCCAGGCGGCTGTGGCTCAGAGTGAGTTGTCCAATAATTGGAGGGTTGGTAGTTTGAATCCCACACACTCGTACTGGTGTATGAATGTTTGGAGGAGCAGACTGGCAGCCATGCTTCTGCTCCAGGGCAGACGTAGCTTACCACCACCAGTGTGTGAATGGTTCAATAATGTAAAGCATTTTGGGTGCCTTAAAAATTACTGTAGAAATCCATTATTATTATTATTATTATTGTTATTATTATTATTTTGCTCCTTACAGAAGCTTGTAAAAGTGTTTTGTTTTGTTTTATTTTGTTTTGTTTGCTTCCATGGTGAAGTAAAGCAGCATCAAGTCATTTGTCTTCATAACCACAGTGAAACCAGAAATCTGAAGTCTTTATTTTTACAACTAATTTGGACAGATGGTTAGAGAGCTGCAAAAGGAAGGTAAACATGATACAATTATAGCACTTTTCTCTAGATTTTATCTTCTGAATGCCTTGTAACCAGCCCAACTACTCGTATTGTCAGCAAGCCTCTTCCAGTGACTGAAACTAACACACATCCAAGACAGCATCAAACCTCAGTGTCTGAAATACAGAGTTCTGCAGAGAACATTATATGAAATGTGTGAAAACTATATATTCAGGTAAATAGTCCAACCTGGTGAGAGAGACTACTGATAGAAACCTCAACGCTCATATCAAAAACACAACCAGTCTGACAGCATGAGGACTAAAAAGGCAAAGTCACTGGAACCAATCCCTGCAAATCCTAAAAAGCAGTGTGTATATGGAAATGAGGTTACTCTGCAGACACTTTAAGATATGCCGTCAGCAGCTCTCTCTCTCTCTCTCTCTCTCCTCCTATGCACCAATCTGGAAACAATTCTGTAGCCCTTAATTTGCCTCAACATGCCATTTGTTGGGACAAAGTGGCTGGGGCAATAAGGTCAGAGTTCACACACTAATCCAAATATACAACAACACTGGCGTCAAAGACAACTACAGTGCTGCCATTATTACAAGTACTACTTTGATAAAAATGACTTTTTTTCCTGAGGCTGAAGCCACAGTTTCAGTCCCAAATAAGAGGCTTCAGTTCACTGACTGCAGAATTAATGTGCTTTGACATTGTTGTCATATAGGTATCAGTAAATTAACAAACCCATACTTCCCCCAATTCATTTCTGTCAGACCTGACTGGTGAATTTTACTTCCAGAGCAGAAGTAAATAGAGCAGGTGCTTCTGCTTCTCTCCAGCCTAGAGCTCTGACTCCACCTAGTGGTGTTTACACACATCATAAACCCTCACACAAACTTATTTGACCACATATCTCACACAGGAAATGTTCATATTTTCTGTTAAGTATTTTCAGAGTGTTTTGTCTCACACTGACACACATTACCAGAGCCTGTCAATCATATATATCATGTGGTTTTCTTCCCCCTCTCATGGACTCCTGCCGTCTCTGTATCTTATGATGTTTTTTGACCACTTGTCAGCTGATTTTCACCTTGGTCTCATTTCTGTCAGAACCACGTCATTGTCGGTTTTTATCTTATGTATATAAAACACACTTTTCCTACTTTTTATGCCTTTACCCCTACACCTGAGCCTTGTGCTTCCATTAGAGAGCGGTCCTTCATAAACACCCACCTTGTCTTTTGTGCTCTTTTCCACCACAACACTGATGCCACTTTTGATTCAGACTTTTCTCTGCACTGTCATTTTGTAGGTTACTGAGTGACTGTAGATGATAAATAAATCAATAAATAGTTTTAGACATAATAAATTGGCTTTAGACTTCCTCATTATATGTGCACTTAGAGCTGGACTTACTCACAATTTGCCAAACAAATGTTTTTACTAATGCAGCACAAAATTAGCTGGAACGGCGTGGACAGTTACTTTTGTTCCTGACTTTACTGCATGTGTATTTGTTCGAGTTCCCTTTTCAAGAAGCAAATTTTGGAAACAAGAGTATTTAAATGAGTCTCAATTAATGAGGCTTGTGACTGTCGATTTACTGCTGATTATGCCTTGATTTCACACAGAAGAAAAGCATGTGTAAACACATTTGTGCTTTGCATGACTGTAATACTTATGGACAGAGGAGGTGCTGGTCAGAAAAGAAACAGGTGAAAGTAGAGAATATTCTCTTATGATAACTTATTTGGAAAAAAAAAGGAAGGTAAAACAGTAAACAGTTTCACCTGAGTTATTCCTGAAATCATTAGTGTATGCACTTATTATTGGACTGCACTAACATAATGTTACCAAATTTCCAGGAAGCTCAAGAAATCAAACACAGGTGTTACTTTTATGTAAAATCATGGGGTTTTGTGCAAAAGGCAAAGAAAAGCTCAGATGAAAAGGTTTGACCACAGAGTGTTGTGATTTGTGATGATGAAAGTTGAAGAAAGCAGATGGTTATTTCTGGCTATAAATTATTCACAAGACAAAAATATTGTTTTAAAACTCAATCCTAGATAGTATAAAACCACACCTCCAATAGTGAATCCCTTTAAATAAAGTGAATGGTCCATTCATGTAATGACACAAAACTGAGCGCTTATTTGGCAAAACATGTGATGATTTATTTTATTTGAATACAAATACTTTGAATACCTGTACTCTGCATCTCTTCTGTTAATTTTAGACAAGTATCTGTACTTCTACTGAAGTGAAAGTTAACGTGTGAACTTTATGCCACCTCTGACGACCAGTGCCTTAATCCCACATGGGTGTGATGGCTGTGCTCAGCCCTTTGTACACACAACTGCTGAAAACGTGCAGCATATGTACTTGAACAATTGAATACATTTAGGAGTCCAAATTGTTTCCACGTGTACTCAAGTATTTCAAATATCCGTGTTACAGTTCAAACAATTAACTAGAATATCAATGAAGTGTACTATGCATGCCATTTCAAAGTTAACACCAACCAGAAATTTCATTTTCAATCTGAATTATATTTACACATTTTCTCCACACATGATACACTGTCACACACATAAGACATATTGTGCTTACTCATACAAACTGAGAGTCATGTTATGTGACTGTGTTTATTTTTTCATAGAATTTGCCATTCTTGAGGTATGGAATATCAATGTGCGTGAAAGGGGCACCTTATCCAAATTCTGCAACCTGGGAGAGCTGACAGCTGACAAGTGGATACCTCTTAGGCTGAAAAGTGAAGCCAACGCTCAAGTGTTACACACTTGAGCCACTGTTGCCACTTATTGAAAGACTTTTTCTGATTACTTCATATATAAGGATGGTACAATACAGAATGCATTCACAACCAGATTCTTCATCATCTATTGAGCAGTTTCTGTTCTTATGAGCTTGTTCTTTTGACTCTGAGTGTTTCTTCCGTCTTCAGTGTCTTTTTACACCTACTCTGAGACAGTTCACATCAGCTGTGTTTATTAAATTTCACCAATAAGACCCTCTCATGGTTATATCATAAAGTTTGCAGTATACAGTAACTGCTAGAAGTTAACTGCAACAGCTGATGTTCACATTAATTCATATTGATTTACCTGGTCTGTCAGCTGCCCTGCTAAGCAGCCCTGGTAACAGAGAAAGTGTGTTTATTTATTTCACTACAGTGGCAATACTGTTACTGAACACAACTGTATGCATTACTTTATAGAATTAAACATGATACTGTCAGTCAAAAAATAGGACCAATGGCATTGTAGCTCACCTGCATGTTCTAACAAGAATCAATAAAAGTTGAATTTGTGAGGTTGTTGGTTCTGTCATTATGTTAGAACCCTGTGGACTGGGTGCAGGAGATGAAGCAGGTGGTATTTTCACTGGAGGAAAACTAAATGAAAGTCCATATATGACTTCCTATTTCTTCCTATTCCTATGAAATTATAAGTATATCGATGTCTCTAACCATTTTCATCTTATAACCTATAAAAACATGGCCAATTTGTCATTTGTCATTTCTCTCTGCTCACTGTTCTATCTTTCCTGTCACCTGATGAGCCACAGGTGTGACTCGTTACATGATGACTATTTATTCCTCTCTCTTTTTCTGCTTCCCTGCCAGATTGTTGTTGTGCATAACTTTCCGGTGTTTTCTCTGTCTGTATTCCAGTTTTTGACATGTTTCTGCTTGTGACCTGCCTTCCGTCCTCAGCCAGTTTCCTGCTGGATCTCCTGATACTGAACCCTGGACCTACACCGACCGCTGGCTTTGTCTGATCCCTCAGACCTTCCTCGCCTTAACACGTCCATGTTAAGAGTACAGACTTTGATTGTGAGGTATAGAGTTGAGACTGTGTTCTATTGTTCTTTGAACAATAAAGACTGTTAAACTGATCCCTGCCTATTGGTCTGCTCTTGGGTTCACTGTCTGATCTGTTTCACAATTACAAGGAAAGGCAAAGTTTTAATATTTCAAAAATTTGTCCAAAAAACTAATTTATCAAAACTATTTGTCGATATTGTCCCAACGAAGTTGCATATGAAACTTGAAATTAATCTGACCAGTGGTTTCATTAGAGAAGATGTGTGAAGAAATTGATAACAAAGATGATGATGATGATGATGATGATGATGCGGGACACGGCACCTTCACAAATAGTTCATGGCCTAATGGCCGGTGAGCTACAACGAGGGTTTGCTGTGAGGTGACCAAGAGGTGACATCACAGCAGGTTTGTCCACCTTTTTTTATTTACAAATCTCCGATTGATGAACAGCACTTACCTCAGAAGAGGTGAGCAGGTAGACGGGGCTTGGTGTCGGAGTTTGGTTCAGGTCACAGCTGAGGCCCAGAGAGGTGAGGATTTCTGTCAAGACTTCATAACGCAGCGCATTGCTGACTTTCAGTTCATCAAAACCCTCAGATGTTATTTTCTGGCATTCAGGAGACATTTCCAAGTGGACCTGTTATTTAGGAATATACAGGATGTGTCACACCCTTTGAATACTGCAAATGCATGACACAGTATTTGAAAAACATCCACATAATTTTTAAAGATCTACTTGGCTGAACTGAACCATCTGTAATGCTCAACTAATTGAATTACCCTGCTAAAGTGTTTTTACTTTCACCAAACACTGATTTTCCATTGGATAAAATTAAAATCAAGGTGAGATGAAAGTAATTATGTTTTTACTCATTTAATAGTAAAAAGGAGAGATCAAGCCCCCCTTATGCTATATCAAGAGTAACTTCAGTACAAAGTACAAAACGCAGCTTAAATAACTGCAACCAAACGGTGTGCTGTGGGCCTTTTCCATGTCTCCTCCACATGCACATACCTGGGAGCAGAAGAAGCAAAGCATTCCGTTGCTGTTCATACCTGACTCGTGTCTTGTCTGATACTTTTGATTTGAACATTTTTTTATGCCTTTCTTTATGTACAGAAGAGAGTAGACAGGTAAGATGTCCCATGCATGAAGCAATTGACCTTTATCTTCTACGGTCTCTTATCTTGAGCCACTTGCCTTAGAACTCATTCTTGCATAATAAATGTTACCTTTTCCTTTCCTGTGTGGGTCATTATGAAATTTTATTTCATCTATGTATTTCAGCTTCCTTTAAGGACTTAAATTTGTCCTTATTCACTCAGGTCTGTATTTTACAGGCACAAAAAAAACAATTTGATAGTCAGGATATAACCTGACAGATAAAGTATATATTCTAGCTTCAGAATTTAGACCTAGCCTAACCTAAGCCAGGACTGTGCGTCTAAACACATATGTGATTAATCCTTTAGAAAACACAATATCTGGCTTCTTGACACATTTTCTTCTTGCTCTGGTTTAGATACTTGTCAGCACATTAGATGTTGTTAGGATCAGCCACACAGAATTTACCTGACAAAGGACAGCTTCGCCACCATCTTCTCCATGTGTGACCCTGACAATAACCATGGCCCTCTGATGAAGGACATCCCCTTTCAGCTCACCCCACAGCTCCACTTCCCCCCCACCCTGGGTGTCCCTGATGAACACCTTTCCACTGTCCAACACACTCAGTTCCAGTTCTGTGTTGTCTTCTCTGGTAAAGCTCAGCCTGCAGACGTGCTCCTGCTTCCCCTTTCTAATCCCCAGAGACAGTCCTGCAGGGCAGAGGCTGGAGGCCAGCCCCAGGACCCGACCTCCTTGGCTCAGGTAGGTGAGAAAGCGGGTCTGCAGATGGGGGGTTAAAGCTTCCTCCTCTGCTAGAACCAGAAGCCTGGTGTTATCCAACCATGGGTCATTTAGTGCCTGCTGTGGTGTGAGGGGATAAATTATGTAGTTTTCCATGTTGATACACTCTGATAAAACTTGGCGAACCACCTCAAAACGAGCCTGACAGCCGCCTGTGTACACCAGCACATTTGGTGGTTTGCCATTATGGTCAAGTCTGCCACTTTGATGACAAAAACCTTTGCTGTCTTGCTCGAGCTCATCTAGAGTTTCTTGTCTGCTATCCAGTTCTATAGAGTTATCGTCAGGAAGGTCTGGAATGTTCTCAGCAGAGGCAAATTTGACAGAAAGGATGGTGCTGTTCTCCAGCTCCAAACACTCATGACAACTAGACAGATGAAGGTGGTGACCATGCCCCTCCATGTGGTGATGACTCCCTAATGAGTGGTCCTCAGAAGCACAGACAGAACCCAGATCCTGTGTGCTGCGAAGTGGTTCTGATCCGCGCCGCTCCTCGAGCCTCTTCCTAGTCTCTGGGGAAAGGCGAAGGCTACTTTTGCGACACTGTAGGGGCTGGTGATCAACTGACAGACGACAAGGGGAAGACTGAGGCCGGACCTTTGCTGCCTGGCTGCTGCAGAGCTGGAGTGATGTGACAGCGTTCAGACACTGCAGATGCTGCTTCTCTAACAACTGGCTCAGAGCAGACTCTTGGAGGAGGACAGCTGAAATAATATAGAAAAAATAAAAAGTAAGAATGACTGTAAAACACTACTGCAAGGTCCTTTTTATTAAATAGAGAAAACGATATCAAAAACAGAACAACCTGGAAAAAAAACATGGAGAGATGCAACACATAAACACACAACTGTTACAAGCAATCTCTGATTTCATAATTTTAATCATCGTTTAGAACAAGAGAATTGTAATACAATTCTTGAATGCTTTTTGTAATAAACTTTGCTGCACTTTGTAACAACCGATGTATTACAACACTTATTACAAAATATGGGTATAGCACGTTTTAAAAAACATAATAATCTGATGCATTATGTAATAAACCATCAAAAAAACATTGAAACCGATGCATTAATTGGAAAAAAACATCATACCAACAGAACAACATTAAGCATTCTAGTTTAATTGGAATTAATTTTAAAAAGTGGGATGTTTCATTGGTTATTCATTGTAAATATTCCAAATCTTTCTGTTAATATGCAGTTTAATGTTCATTTAATTTTATCCTGTTAAAGCATTAACACACAAATGGATCTAGAATGAAGATTTTTCTTTCCTGTTCTATTGTATGTGTGTGTTTTTTATGCTTTGTATCATGTATAATACTTACATGACATAATCTAGATTGCATGTGTGTATGTCTTCCAAAATGTCAGTGTACTGATAATTTTGTTGTCAGTAATACTTAATTAGTGCAACTTTTGTCTCTAGCTTGCAAATACATTCTCCATTATTATGAATAGTTACATTTGATCCAGGTTTGACAAATAAAACATGCTACTAGTTTTTTTTAAACTGAACTTTAAGGTAGAATGCTTAATGTTGTTCTGCTGGTATGATGGTTTTTTCAAATTAAGGCATCATTTTCAATGTTGATGGTTTATTACATAATGCACCAAATTATTACTTTTTGTGTTATGGACATAATTTGTAATAACTGTTGCAATATGTAATAAATTATTACAAAATGCAGCATGTTATCACAAAATGTGGTGTTATTACATACAATTACATATTGTAATGTTATTACATAATGCAGAGCTACAGAGATCAAATGATTAATCAACTCAAATTGCTTAAAAATAAGTATTTGATTTAACTTTTCCTGAATCAAAGGAAATCGAGAAACAAGATAACAAATGTGAATTTTTGCCCATTTCCATTTCCAGCTGTGGAATGAATACTAATGCTGGTGTTGTGAAAGGGCCTTTTGAAATTTAACAGGTTACAGTTACAGAGGATGACATTTGAAGTAACCCTCTGTAAACTCCTAACCTGTTACTTGTTAATGACATTTAATCGACTTTGCCCACTAACATTAAAAGGGTAAAATGAGTCATCAAAAAATATAGAAAAAACCGTTGAAACAAACATGATGACAAATAGATATGGTGGATGGGCAACAGTCAGAACAGCAAAACACAAATAAGACAAGAGAAACATACGAATTATCTTAGAAGGCATAAGTCCATCATCTAGCTGAAGGCGATCTTCAATAAAGGCCACCCCCAGTCGGCTGAAGTTATCCACACTGGCCTGAGCCACTGCTTTGAAGGGCTGACCAGGGGAACAGGCCAGAGGAAGGCAGTAGTCCGACCACTTCAGCACCTGAACACAACACACACCACTGTCAGCTGACGTCAGCTTTACTAACGGGCAAATGGATCTGAACGCATTTGACTATCACAATAAGTAGAGTTAAGTGTGATTGAAAAAGTGTATTTAGATGATTAATACAGTTACCCCACCAACCCAACAGCATCACACAGAATCAATAGGTCATTAGAGTCTGAGCGCTGACTAGAACAAAGGTCCTGTGTCAAAAAATAGATTTATCCTCCAAATGTTGCCTCACAAGTGAACACAAAACATAGCAGTAATAGTTCACAGCAGTAGACTGTCATCAGAAACTGACGTAAACTACAGAACCTGTTGACCTGACACTGGAAACATGCTTAGGTTAGATTCAGACTATGTGTTAAAAAAAAACTAACTACAGTACTTCTGTTGCACCTACAGTTACAGCAGCTAAAATGAAACAGACATTATTAAACAAGATGTGCAACCATGTAGTGTTAATAAATGTATCCTCCTTAGATAAAACTACTTCATGTCAACATTCAAAAGCAGCTCTTTTAGTGACAGGAAAAGTGTGGTGTAAGCTTTACATGAATCACAAGTTTGACACAGATATTTAGTTGACAGACCTGCACTAATTGTCCTGTGTTGTTTTTGTCCTGTCCTGTCATATGACTGAAAGCTATAAATGCACTGAATGTGGACAGCAGCTATAGCTTTTTTTTTTTTCTTTGATTGTAGTGATTTAATTTTGAAGCACACATGAACACACCTACCTCAGTCCATAACTCTATGGGAGTTCCATCCTGGGAACGTTCTAAATTTACTCCTGCTGACCGTCCACAATTTGGCACCGACACAATGTAATAGTAATGGCATTATTGAATTCCACTTAGAACTGCAACTAACACTCCCTGTCACTGATAATTCATCTTTCTATTTTCTCAATCGTCTGATTAAATATTTGCTACATGAAGTGTCAGAAAATTTAAGGCAAAAAACACTAAAACAAAATAACAAAAATCAAGATATTAATAATTTCTTGATCTTAACCTTGGTAGATCAAAGTGGTACATTTATTAATCATTTATTTATTTTAACGTTAAATAACATTTGAACTGAAAATGCTCAAATATCAAGTGGAATTCTACACATTTAAGATCTGGAACCAAATATGCCCTGAAAGATTTTGGCTATTTTTTTATGCAAACAGATAAACAGATTCTTAACATTGTTAAGCACTTATTTAACAATTGACATTTAATCAATTCCTTTGGACATTTGGACACTTTAAACTTATGCAGACCAAGGGAAATAAAGTGAATAACAGGTTAGCAAATATGATAATGATAATCTTTTCACATCATTGCCTTCTAGTTTTCAGAGTGTAACAGTGTAATATCTTAATACGAGCACTTTTTGTAAAAGAAAATGTGCAGTGCCTACTTTTTTATTGGTTGTATGAGGAGAGTGATAGGCTGCTCTGTGTCCTGTAGCTTCTATGATGAATGAAACATTCTCTATGCATGGACCACAAACAAGCGAGGAGCCAAACAAAACAGTCCATTTGCTGAGGTCGTCACATGCCTGGGGACAGTACAGACGATACAGAAAACAACAACTACCAACATTACAAGGCTGTAACATATAGATTAGTGATTAGTAGGAGAAGTCATCTAATGCTTGCATCAAAACAAAGTATTTCATCAAGCCATGGGCAGCATACAATAACATTAAGACAGATATATATTATGAGACAAACTACACTTCCTGGCCAAAAAAAGTCCCCACTTGGATTTAACTCAATAAACAAACATTATTCTTCCACTGGATAATTATTGCAGTGATTTCAGAAGAAACAACTTATTCAAGTTATTTAACCTAATCTCTTTAAAAAAAAACAAAAAAAACAACAACATCAGTTTAAGAGCATAAGATTTGAGCTTAAAACTTGCACAGTGTTTCAAAGGATAAAGGTCATGTGGTCTGATGAGTCCAGATTGACTGTTCTAGAGTGATGGGGCAATTACCCATCATGCCTAGTGCCTACAGTACCAGCCTGTGGAGAAAGTGTTATAATCTTGGGTTGCTTCGTTTGGTCAAATCTAGGCTCAGTAATATTATGTGTCCATAAAAATGACAGAAATAAATGTTGTGACATTACATAACATTATTAATGACAATGCCACAAACAAAGCTGAAGGTGATGAAATGTCAGAGTGTAGGACTTTATTTTGCCAGGCTGTGTATATACACATCATAGTTTTTACTCACCTCTTGCTACTTGTTGTTCTTGAGATTTAACATTTAAGTGGTAGATGCTGCACCCACTTATTTGGATGTGAAATTGCTTTTCCCTCTTTTGGATTAAATACAAGTCAGAGCTTTTTTTAAGCTATTATTATTATTATTGTTTAATTGTTAATTATTTTGTTTGGGAACAATAGCATATTAACTGTTTTTGCTTTAGTCTGTTCTGTTTTTTTTTTTTGCACAGAACCTCTCCTGCCTTTAAACAGACTCTCTGCTGGTACAGAAGTGGCAGTAATTCACAGGTATCTCACTGCTAGTTTGCTTAAAGATGGGAAGGTTGGTTCATAATCTTTCCACCAAACCCAATCAGACTGAGTGGTTGAGAGTTGACTAACTGAGAAGTGTGATGCAGTAGTGATGTCCCCATCTGGATTTTTTTTTTTTTTTTGCTTCCTATCCAATCCGATTTTTAAGGATTAGTTTTGGTGATACCGATCTGATACTGATCCGATACCGACTTTTTACAATGAAATTTTTTTTTTAATTTGGAGTCATTATTTAAAAGTTATTATGTTAGTATTATTTTTACTTGAGATAACAATGGGGCTGAATGTAGAACCTGAACTAAAACAACTGTGACACCTTTGACTCTTTAATAACTTTAGTATAATTTTTGCACTTTCCAAATTGGAACCTTTGGTAGTCCAGTTTGGGCCCAGGGGTCATATGTTTGCCACTGCTGAAGCGTGTCTATGGACAGGTCCATCCAGGTATTATATGGGGGTGCATTCCATGTCGTACATTAGTGATGCACAGATCAGCGATTTATCCCAAAAGAATGTTGGATTATTTGCAGGGCAGGTCGGGTCAGGTCAAATAATTCCATAAAAGCCCCATGGGTTGAAAAATCCTGACTTCACTACTTTAAAGTGAAAGTGAAACCTATAGGTACTTTACTAATTTCTCTAAGCCTCCCACTGTTGTGCAGCTAGTTTTCCTTTATCTCCACCTTCGGAAACTTTAATTTCATCAGAACAGCAGCTGTACTGTTCTTTAGATTGGATTGGAAGTAGTTCCCCCAGTAATTTGGGTGAGATCCCAATAGTTTAGCTAAATTCCACTGTGTTCCTGATATACGTTACTTCAAATGAACAAAGTATCAAAAGTATCAATATTTTGATTTGTGTATAGATTCTAGAGTGTAAAGATCTGATATCATTCATACATATCATACATATCATTCATACTCTTCATTCTATACATGTTACCTTTAGGAAATTTAATAAGAAAACACTGCGTTAACTTTCACTGTTATGCTGATGACACCCAATTATATTTATCCTTTGAACCTGATGATGCCAATCAGCTGACCAAACTACAGGATTGCATTGCAGATATTAAAAACTGGATGACTAACAATTTTTTGATGCTAAACTCAAACAAAACTGAAATCATTGTATTTGGCCTTAAAACTGTTAGAGATGCAGTGTCCAGTGAAGTAATCACCATGGACGGTGTTGCCCTGGATCCCAAAACCACTGTGAGGAATCTAGG
>JAPSES010118576.1:0-16796 GCA_029822895.1 Maxillicosta whitleyi | reverse complement strand
TGATCTGTGAATTTAGCGCACTGTCGTCGCCAAAAGTTGGTTCAGCTGTTGAAAATGATCAGATTGATAATAGTCTTTTATAGGAATTGATACGAAGGCTTTTAAGTTTACGACATTTTGAATTTACTACCTTATGTGTCACTTTAACCCAACACTCATGTTTCCACCATTTTGACCAAATATGGTCACTTCTTAAACTGGATTTATGCTTGTGCATAGCCAGATCTGATGATAGTATTATGTGCTCTCGAAGTTGAGCGTACTGTAGAGGCATCGTTTTTAGAAAGTGTTGTTTCCCCTCCAAATCAGAAGGTGGCAGTAGTGCTGGTACCGTCTGCTAATAAACCTTAAAGCTTTAGTAAACCTGTGCTGTAAACATGAAGTAAATAAAAACACTTAGTATCACCCTATTTTTTGCATTGTGATTATGTAGATAGCCTTGAATGCAACATAGTCTGGGCTTTGAATGCAACACTTTGTTGGCATATATACAGTGTGTATGAGGGCATCGGGGTGGAGGAAGTACTGAAGTGTAGTATTTAAGTAAAAGTACCAATACTCTGCAAAATATTTACTCAAATAAAAGTAGAAGTACTACCTTAATAATCTTACTTAAGTAAAACTACTAAGTACTTCCTTTAAAATGTCCTTTAAAGTGTAAAAGTCCAAGTACTCACACAATGTCAATGGTGTCAATATTGTGTGTGTGATTTTTCATGGAAGATTTAGATGAAAAGTAAAAAAAAAAAAAAGATTTAGACAAAAAGATGTTAATATAATGTAACGAGTAACGGCATCAATTTCCGAAATGTAAGGAGTAGAAAGTACAGATAACTGCCACAAAATGTATGAAAAGTAAAAGTATGCATTATTATTTTTTACTTAAGTACAAACACAAAAAAAACTACTTAGGTACAGTAATGAAGTAAAAATACTCTGTTACATTCCACCACTGGAGGGCTGGTATGGTTAGTGTCTTGGTTATGCATTTGTTTCATATTCACACACTACTGCAAATGGAAACCAGCTACTTCTTAAATCTATTTAAATGCATCCTTTCTTCTATGAAATTCATGTTTTTCCTGCACGGTTCTCACTAAATAAATCAACTAAACTAAACACTAGCGCTGTAAACCATCGAGTATTTCCCAAAGCCCCATTTGAAATATCCTAATATATTCCCCTGTTTATTTTCAGCCTGTATTTGCATGCAGCGCTCCCTTCCTTTGTCTCTCCTGGCTACCTTTACTGTCATGCTGCCGTGGACAGACCATCCTGTCCTGGCTCTGGCTTCATCCTCTTCAGTGGATACAGCTGCTCACCACAGCTGAACAGCTGTCACCTCAGCATTATCATAATCCCTCTCCCCCTCCCTCTCCCTATCCTTCTATTTTTTTTTTTTTTTTGCATTTTCTTTTCCTTTGTTTTGTCATACATGGCATGTTTTTCCTCACATGAACCACAACTCTTTGAATCCCATAATCCAACACAACTAAGTTTAAAACCGCAAATCATTAACAAAGCACTTATTAACAATCAAGCCATGCCTGGGATTGTTTTGTTAATGGGAGTTAAAGATGACTTGAGTAAGTAGAGCAGAGTGTAGCCAGCATTGAATGCAACATTAAACACTGTGGAAATACTCCAAGGGTCTAATTTGGGCAAATGTATTCGGGGAGCTGCTCTAATTACACGATAGAGATATATTATTTATCCATGTACATTATTATACATAGTGTTTTCCTTGTTTCCAACAGTGTGAGTTTATCCTATATGTGTTAATGTACACATGAACTTCAAATGAAAGGTCAGTTATTTGTCATCCGGTGGTTTGTTATTTACTGCGTTTCCATTTACTGACTCTTAAGAGGCTATTTTTCTACCTTGTCATTAGGTAGCCTTAATGGTATTTCACAGGCTGCTGTTTACCTTCCGGGAAATAAATGCATTTATTACAACGCCACCATTCAAAGCCAGAAGCAAGATTGGTGGAAATTCTAAACTACAAACCAAAAACCTCATCAACATGAAGGGTAGTGAGTGAAAAGCGCCGTGTTTAAATCCACCAAATCTGAGCTGGATCGAAAAAAAATAATCCTAATTAACCTCAAATTCTGTTCAATACAGTTAAACTGATCATCCACGTCAGACACGATGCCGCTGTTTGAGTGATTGCTGATTGATCGGAGGCTTGATCGATACTGCTCGCTGATGCGAAGTGCACGACCTAAATTGATTGTAATTAGATGTTTTCATTGAATTTCAGTCGAGTCAGTTTGAAAGTATGCTAATTATATTTAGCATGTTGTAATGGATGCAGTGGCACCCCCACATAACGAAAAAAAAAAAAAAAAAAAAAAAATAGTAATGGATGCAGTAGAATCAGTGCGAACATTTGACAAAGTGTAGTTTCATAGCATTAGTGACATTTACTTTAAATATCAGAATGGCTGAACCAGGACAGATAAATGGTGCATAAATTATACTTACTCAGATAATAATTAGTCAGTAAATTCTGTCATTGCAGTGGCATCATGGGAATTTTCACCAGCAATGTAAATGAAAATATATCTGATATGACTTGATAATATTTTAGTGAGATGTATAATGAAATAGTAGTGGCCAGCAGTGGTGGAATGTAATGAAGTATTTTTACTTTGTTACTTTACTTGTGATGTACTGAGTGACTGGGTAGCTCAGTGGTTAAAGCCACTGACTTTGGTACAGAAGGTAGTTGGTTCGAGACCCAGGTGATCCCTTGGAAAATGCTATAGTTGTGCCGGATGTGTCAGGAAGGGCATCCAATGTAAAAACCTCTGCTAAACAAATATGTGGTGACTGCGAAAGAAGTCATCATCACTGTACTTAATTCATTTGTACTGCCAGCAAAAGTTGCAAACTATAACAGTCAACTATCCTGTGTTCATCCTCTATATCAGGGCTGTCAAACATGTGGCCTGGGGGCCAAAAACGGCCCGCCAAAGTGTCCAGTCCGGCCCGTAAGATTAATTAATTAAATTCAAAAATTACACTAAACAATTAAATTTTTTTTTAAGTGTGATAACGTGTACTAATAATTATAAGTATTAATATCTGGTCCAAGGCATGTCTTTCAGCTCTTTATTGTACACACTTTACACACAACTAATACTCTCTGTCTCAAGGTCATTACTTCACTCTCATCATTCTATGGTCTCTATCAAATGTATATCCCCAGGTGACATGAGTAAGTAATCCCTCTTGTGGTCTGGGGGTAGTACTACATATTACATATTACTCAGGATACCACAAAAAGTAAAATTTACATTTACAGACTAGCCTTTTACCAAAATGTGAACAACTTACATGAACAATCTGAAATGTCTTAAGAGAATTAAGTGTATTTCTATGAATATTTTCCTTATTCTATTTTTTAATATTTTATATTCATAGTTCATTTTGTTCATGTTTCTCACATTTTTAACCATATTTGATATTATTTGCAGATTGTTTTGTTATTATTTTACTGTTCTATTTTTTACTAGTCATATTGGGCTATAAATAAAAAAATTATAAAAATAATAGTAATTGTATCAATATTCTACCCATTATTAAATGTTTTGTGTATTTTTAGATCCATTGTGATCTGTACGTTATAATGAACATGTGAAAATGAGAAGATGAAGCCAAATAATGGCATTTCAATTGTAATAATTTTACTTTTTTCACGAAAACATAGTAGTTAGACATACGCACTTTGAAATTGATATAAATGATATATTATTATGTTATTATTTTAATGATCTGGCCCACTTCAGGCCCCTGCTCTATATATTTTCATGTCTTTTGCACATTTTCCTATTCAAGTCTGTGACTCAACAGCCACAGTAACAGCTCTGTCGGTTATATTCTAGCAGAACTGCTTAGTGGGATAAACACTGACATCATGCTGACAATAGCAACGCAAAAACATCTGCTTCATCTTCGACAGGAGTATTAGCTGTGTGAACGTCATTACTCTACTAGGCTTTTAAAACAGAAAATCACCCCTTTTTATTAATTATAGCTGCTATAAAATCCAATGGCCTTATTCTGAAAAGCCCGTATCCAGCGTCTGGTCAAACAGGTTGAGGCCGCAGAGCAAAGGGCTCTGTAAATACATTAGAACGAACACGCTTGGCGAAACCAAACGGTGCATTAACACGGCTAATTGAGTTTGGTGCTTTTTGGCTGCGATGCTTCATTACTTGTCAGCTGAAGCACGGCACACGGTCTCAACAGTGAGCCCATTCCACCCATGTGATCCCACTGCCTCTCGCACTCGCACATCAGGAACATTAATTAGGGTTAGCAGGGTTGCAACAATATAATAATAAATCCTTTGTCCCTTTCCACCTGTCACATTCAGTATCTGCGCCTCACACATGCTTCCTGGCTTGTGTTCTGTTTCATTCAACCTGCCGGTGTCTTTTTATTCACAAATGAATGGGGAGCAGTTCACATCCAACCCTGAAGGTGTTCCTGGCTTCTTGCTAGCAGGCAGAATCGAAGTCTTTTAAAAGTTGCGGGGAAAGTTTTGACTGTGCCACATTGTTAAACAGTGTTTTATTTGCAAGCTGACTAATCATATGGAAGAGCAGACTTGGGTTTTCAGTGCATTGCTGACAGTTTACAACAGCAGCAAAATGAACAAATAGGGGAAAGGGGAATAGGCAGTGGCTGTTTTCTCTGATGGGAGCATTTGGCTGTGTTGTGGAGTTTCTAAGTGCTTGGGAGTTGTACCTAAGAACTGTTCGCTGATAGTGGCAGCTACTGCCATTAGTCATTATGGAAACAAACCCGCTTTTCATTATCAGCACAAAATGCCGTTGAGGCAGCGTTTCTGTAGCCAAAAAATGGAAGTGTAAACATGTCTTCGTTTTTGTTTTCCACAAATACAAACCCTGCACAATTTCCCATTTACTTTAGCTTGTTTTGCTTGACTTTAGCTCTCATCATCCAAGGCAAAGCCAAAGTACAGGCCCTATAGAAAGAAGCCTTTGGGTGGGAGCTGTATATTCTCATCCAGACGCTACCGGTTTTGTGTGTTTAAGTGTCAGGCCTCTTTGGTTTCTGGGATGTTTCTCCAGTCGTTAGATGTTCGGCTACTTCTTGAAAGAGGTCCTGTTTAGCCGCAGACCTTCACCCTGCCCACTGTCACAAGCCATCAGCACCTTTTCGCTATTACTTTAACCCTCAGACACATGCAGTCCCACACAGGCACACACATTTCTATCCAACCGCCGGTTCTGTTCGCCTCCTCCCTGTTGGAAAGACCCAGGGCTCTGGTCCTACTTTAATGCCCTGTCACACTTCATTTAGCCTCTAAGGAGGAACGGGAATGGAGTGTGATGTAGGTGCACGCTTTAACACACAAATTACACCAATGTACTTGCACATCAACTTCAGTTGTGCACGAACTTTCACACAAATGAAGTCAGAATCTCTTTGTGCTACTGTAAGCTCTCTGAAGAATTTACTTCCAGTTTTCAGTGTCAGGTTTTCTTCTTTTTCCTACCCTGCCTCTATAGTCCATCTCTTTGTATTGTCCTATTCAGACCAAGGCCACCCAGCTATAGAATGAGGTCAGAGTAAGCATTAAAGTCCAAACAAGGAGAAACACCCTGGTTGCTTCACTGATTCAAGGATGAAAACGTACTCTGACACACGGCCGAGCTGCGCTGTCTGTCAAACCAGAATGAAAACATGAGCCCTCAGGAGCGACTGAGAGGCCTTTCAGTGGCTGCGACCTTTGTTCCCAGGCCAAGTCTGTGAAGTAAGCAAGGTGCTGCATCATTAACTAAGCCGGACAAGTTGCGGTGTAGACGAAGCTTTGGCCAGAGAGTGATGTCAGCTGTTTAACCACCCAGGAGTGAAGGCAGGTTTAGACTGGCAGAAAGCAGTGGTGACACAGTACAGCAACAATGATCCATGAATGAAAGAATGAGGATATTTATTTACGTCTCAAACTTTACACATTAATCTTATTTTCAATTAATATTTATTTCATGTAGCAAATAGACAAATTACACAACTGGCAGCTTCAAAATATGATGACCAGTTGTGATTGCTTTGACTCTGCAAAACAAGCCATTTTTGTTACTGTGCGCATGCTAGCATGTTGGCGTTAGCATGTAGTTTAGAACATTGTGGCTAAATTCAGTCTTAAAGGTTCAATGTGAGTTTTTTTGTGCTGCAAGTTGATCATTCTTATGACTATTATGCTCTTCTACAGCAGCAACAATCTGCAACTCTCACTACTATTAACTGGAATCTGGTAAGATTAAAGAAACAAGTTCTCAGCATTGGACAGGCACAATTATGATTGAGTGAATAAACGAATGTCTTTATTGTCATTGCAAGACAAAAAAAAATTATGCACACCCATCAATACAAACAACCATAAAATATCATCTGCTAGCATCTACTAAAAGTGCGAACTTGGTGCATCTAAATCGTATTAAATACAAATTAAAAACACAGAATATTGACTCTTCCACACAAGATACAGTATGTCAGATGTATCTAATTACAGAAATGGGACAGACTACGTTTTTTTTTAATGCCATCAGTAGTGTATAAACCCCTGAAAACATGAACGATTATGTTTTTGTTGCCTTAGAATAAGCCATTTACCAGAAGGAGGACTGTTCTTAGTACGATAACTGTACTGTACTGTACTAGTGTTTACATTAAAAGCAGAAGCAGTATCCTGTTTTACAAATAAATAAAATAAAATAAAGACAGACCAAGTTCACATTTTTTAGCCAACGTAAGCGAAAGGTGAGGAGGGAACCTATAATGACGACAACTCACGCACAATTTAACCCCTAAAGACCCAAACATCCATATATGACCCAAACCATCTACTGATCTAAACTGTTTTGATCCATTAATACTATCAATACATGTCAATAATTGATATAAAACACAGTTTATCATCTTTTCATGGTCATCAGATATGACCCATTTGGACATTCACAGGCTTCGTAGTGAACACAGAAACACCATCATCTTCTACAACATTAATTCACCAGTAAAACCCATGGAGTTGGATCAATGACAGCTGGATGGAAACACTGGGTTTATGTTCAGTTAATGATAGATTTGCTGAAAAAGTCACTTTTTCTTCAGTTTCCTCTATCTGTGATTTAATAACCTTTAACTTCACTCTGAGCTTTTATGAATATGAATTGAATTTCTGTATTTATTCGTTATATAAGAACCAGACGGTACAATGAGATTCTTACTTCGAAAAAGTGTATACAATCTAAGCAAAACAACTTTAACAATTCAACTTTAAATGAGCCTATATAAATATAACTCAGCATATCTAACAAATTATCTGTATGATCAGTGAATTAAACATAGGAAAACACATGATTTTCACTGAAAAAACACAAAATACAGAAACTAACATTACAATAAATAAATTAAGGAAGGTTAAACATAGAGAAAAATGCATTTGGAAAGTTCTACAAAAGAACAATTTGTTGTTCTACCATTGATGTGAGTGTTCAGTTCGCATAAACACTGCTGGAATTTGTTTAGGAATGGTTAAGTTGTTGTCTTCGCTTGAATTATCTCCAAAGAATAAATTGTAGTTTCTCTGATAGGTGTATTTTTAGTCCTGTATTGGAACTAATTCCTTTTTTTTCTATGAAAAAGGGATTGTAAAAATTGAGCACCGAAGATGCTTTTGGCTGATAAAAATATAAAACATGTGCATCGTACATTTGTCTCCATGCCAACGGTTAGAGCCAATGCAAGATGCACATGGAGTATCAAAAACAGCGACTGTCTTTCCTTTAGCGCCGAGCCAAAGCTGAGGTGGCAATATCAAGGCTACGGGAGAAAGGAATTTCAGACACACACACACACACACTCTAACAAGACAGTCCAACTGCAGTCTACACATGTCCTGTGGCTCACACTGGTTCATGCACACAAACCACATGGCGGCATGACATTACGACAACTTCAAATCCTGCAAGCCAAGAGGTGAACACCAGATGCTCGTGCTTCTTCACTGGTGTGGGAAATGTCAGCGCTGCAGATGGTGGAGGGTTTTTTATTTTGCAGGGTCCGGTTGCGACCTGTCCCTGCGGTACGACACATAACATCTCATCCATAAACATGGTGGAGGCTGTGGATTGTGTGGTTGAGCCTGGCAGACTGCAGCCCTGCCAAGCTACTGTACAGGCCTTTCATTATTCATCAGCGCTCTGCTCTTTGTTTTGAAGCAACACCGATGTGAAACATAATAAAAATTGGAAAATAAATTCATCCAGTGTACAAAAAAAAAAAAAAGAGGACAGAACATTTGCGCTTTGTGTCACAGCAGCGCTCCTAAACGCATTCTTTATTACGTGAAGAACAAAAATTTCCATTTTTGATTAGAGCGTCTGCCGTTTCACATTTATCTGCCTGGGTTAAAAAAATAAATTAAAAAAAATTCAAGGACGACTTTGAGCGTACAGACATTCCCTTTTCTTTCCTTTCCTTGCCTATCCTTTGTTCTCTCAGTCTTAGAGAGGGATATGCTGCCATGCACATGCAGACAGTGATATAGTGAAGCTTCCTCATGCATGCTACCACTGTCACAACCACACATTTATAGTCACAGACAGTGGAGGATGAACACAAAGGTGGCCTTCAGCTCCCAGAAAAGAAAATTAAGTATCACATGAACCCAAATAATGCCTCCGTCTTTACAGAATATTCTATTTTTGGATGGTTTTATACTTTTTTTAGTCATTAGACAGTTACACAAATGCATGTAAATCCCCTTATAGTCGACTGACGCAAATTTACACCAAACCATTTCCATTTTTCAGCCAAAATAGTGCATGTATTCCCGCAATGCCAGTTGGAGCATATTCAATACGTACCTACTAACACCGGCAAGCTCTTATTGACCATTATGTCTAGAAATGCTTGCCAAATTGAAGCTACTTCATGTGCTACAGTCAATCTCATCTTAATTTAGCATCTGCTAAAATATACTTGTGTATAAATCAGGTATTAAGGGGTTAAGGTAGTGGTTCCCAACCTTTTTTGGTTTGGTTTTAACGTCACAAATTTCTGGCGATTCCAGACATTCAAAATTGAGACATTTTTCTGCTAAAATGTATTTGTTTTTGATTATGTAATAGTTTGCTATATTACGGTGCAAGCAAATGTTACTTTTAGATGACATTTAGGCTATATTATGTATAGAATGTACCTTTTTGGCGTCTGCTTCTCAGTTTCTCAGGCATCTTTCCATTCTCTGTTCCTAGAATTAAACTTTTTTTTTTTGTTTTACACATGAGCAGATGTAAAAGAAGAAATAAATCTGGTAAAAAATGCATAAATTCACCACTGACATAACATGTGTGACTGATTAAGGGGTATAAGGCAGAGAATGGGTGTGAAATCTGGGCGTATTTATGAGTCTATGACACTGTGCTGTTTATGATCATTTGAATAATCAGATCTGAAATCAGACAATAATCAGATCTGTAGTGAATGTAAACAGCTCAATGTGGATCATGGAGTACAACCTTCACAGTCACTTTACACGGAAAGGCCTGGGGGTGAAAAACGCTAAACATTTTATCGGATGTCCTATATCGTTTAGATGGTGACGGTGTTTTTGGTGGTTGAAAACGCAAAAAATCTTAAAAATGCTCCACTGTCCTGTCACTGTGTAAAGGGTGAAAAACACAAAAAGTGCATTTCTCGTCAAATACAAATGATGTGACAAGCATGCGGATGTATGTGCGGTTACATTCCACATGGACGGTTCCCATTTAGACACTTTTTATATTAAAATGTAATTATATTTTTACAGTATTGTGTAAGCTTATATAATAATTATATTAAAAGTGCAAAACTCTACCAAAATAGTTGAATTACTGGATTATTCCCTTTAACACCGGGTGCAGGCTTCCTGATGCTGCAGCAGAAAGCACATCCGGACAATGGAAAAACAATCATTCCAAAGTTCTGTCTACTTCTTTTATTAGCTAGTTCAGATAAAACGCACACCTTGCCACCTTGCACTTTTAATATAATTATTATATAAGCTTACAGAATACTGTAAAAATAGATGATTAAAATTACACTTTAATATAAAAAGCGTCTAAATGGGAAGCGTCCATGTGGGATGACACCGTATGTGTGGATACCGGCTGGAATCAGCTGGATATTGGAATGCATCTATGTATAGGAAATTCCACACACTTTTGCGTTTCCATTTAAACAAAGATTTGACCCAGAAATGTCTAAATGCAGAGTTTAAAGTGAGAACGAAACGGCACTTTTGCGTTTTTGCTTCACATGGTTTTCGTGTACAGGTAGCCTGAATCTGCTCCAGTTAAACTCCTGTGGGCTGATGCATTAGACCAGTGGTTCTCAAATACGGTACTCGTGTCCTGCATGTTTTAGATCTTTCCCTCTTCCATCAGACCATTACATCGTTCTCAGGGTTCTGCAGAGCTGCGTGATGAGCTGATCAGGATTTGATTCAGGTGTGATGGAAGAGGGAAACATCTAAAACGTACAGGACACGAAGATTTAAGAACCGCTGCATTCGACATACACTGCAGGAGAGTTCACACACTTGGACACACTGAATATGCACCGTGCTATATCAACATTAACAAAACTGACACGTTGTCTACACTATAACAAATAATAACCCTGAGTGACTCACACTCCATCTACCTAATTTAAAATATCAATGCACCAACATTGAAATTCTATATGCCATGTCTGCTATTCAAACTCTAATTTGGCACCATGCTAAATGCTGTCAAAGTACACTCTGGAGTTAATGGTCTGAGGACTATTAGCAGCTGATGCCGACAGAAGAATATAATGAACTAACTGTTCATACAACAGAGTAGCAGGAGATGAACTGAACAAGGTCCGCAAGAGGCAGAAAGGCAGTTAATCTACCGTTGCACAGTTCTTTACCGTTCTCTGTATTCCAAATTGCAGTTGATTTAATAAGAGTTGACAGTAGTTTATTCGTTATCGTATTAATACTACCCCCACCCCTGAAAAAACAGAGATAAATATCCTGTAATCTGGATTTGAACAGCCCCCCTGACGAGCCCCTGTAGTTATTCAACCAACACAGCCTCAGAAATTGAATGGATATGGGACTGAATTGTCTTAAAGTACAATGCTGCAGGTATTATATCTCATTTTAACATAATGATTGGATTTTGTGAACTAATGCAACTTACAAGAAGCAAAATATTGATCGTGAGTGTGAATATGAAGTGGAAGTTTTTGTTCTCCCCCCCAAAGAACTGACAATGTTTACAATATCTGCTGGTTGTGTCAATAGCATTATTCTACAACATTCATTTCCATCCATAAGAATGCACATATTTTATCAAATGATACTTTTCTAAATGTTTTCCAGATGGCAAATTGAGTCAGAAAACTATAAAAACAGAAAAAAAACCCAAACATCTGTATTAATGTTGACAGGGAGCTCAGGTTTAGGTTTTTAATATATTGACTGTATATATTTAGTGAACAGTCAAATATTGGTTTCTTGGCTGCAGTGATTTGTGACAGTTGGCTTTTAGGGAGCAGGGGTGACCATATTTGGACAACAAGGGTGGAGCCAGTGGTGTAGTTCAAGGTATATGGCGTTACACAGTGTTTATCTGCTTATTTTTCAGTCAGCGGTGCATATACCCACGTCTAAATTCCCCAGATTCACATCATTCATTAACATCTGAACCAAATTACTTTTATTATTATTTTATTATTATTATTACTTTTTTCCTCTAGGATGATGAAGCCATGACCCGCCCTCCCCTGCCTCTAATTGGCTAGTACTCGGTACCTTCACTGATTAGATTGGTTAACTTTAGGCATGAGGCCTGATGAGCCAATCAGAGGAAGAAAAGGGTGGGTCTTGCCAAGGAAAATATTGCTAACTAATATTCTTTTTAAGAGTCCATGGACTATATGAGAAAACATGAGTCGCCATCTGGTGGACATTTGTTATTATTACCACAGCAACACCAATGAAAACTAATAGAGAATCCTTTAAAAAAAATTCCTGGATCCAGACAGTGATCCGGTTCACCTCCGAAATTTAATCATCTGTTCCGTGTCTCACAGCTAACATTTCCTGAAAATTTCATTAGGTTTGGTCGATAATTAACCGAGATACTGAGAAACTACTACTGTCCCCATTGACCCCAATGTTAATGAAAAATTCAAAGTGATCCAGAATCCAAGAATTTTTCCAGATCACCCCCCAAAAGTTAATCATTTCTTCCTTCATTTCCAATCATTTCCTACCCAATAATGCACAATGAAACCGCTGTGTTAGTAAAGTTATGCAGATATTACAGTTTAGCCAAATATATGTTAGCAATAGGGAAATTTATAAAGGTCATGTGATCTGATCTAACCATAGACCTTTAAGGGTTAATATCTAAACCAAACAAAATCCCCAATATGAAGTGTAGTCTCAAAAACAGCTCCCTCAATGAGAAACGAACATTTCACTGAAAACTATCTATGCAACAAATCTTTGTTTGTTGGAAATGTGACAGGATTTGCTATTAATTATATATGAGCACTATTTCTAAGGGGCTGGTTGGATTTGACAGAACACGCCTTTGTACGAGTCAGATCAAAACATGGATAGCGGAGGAGGTTACGTTTCCAATGTAAACCGCATGTCGGCTGAACGCACCGCGCGCCTGCAGCATCTCAGTTTTATATAATTGCACAAAACATAAAACAGAATATGTGATTTAATATAGGAAAGACTCCAGTCTGCGTGTGTATGATGACAAGAGGAGAAATTATGTCGAGAACAAAAGAAGAGACAAAAACACAATTGCACTAAGAAAGGTTTTTTTTTTTTATGTCAATCTTTTATCCCAATGAAAAAGTGTTCTTTACTTTCATTCCAATAAAGTCCAACAGACTGAGGTGGAATTGAATTGATAGAAGCAGAAACTATAGCACACGGACAAAATAAAACAGACAGCAGCCAAAAGAGCAAATGAAAAGTGACTGTGAAACTCAGAGACAGAGAGAGACACTAACGCGACATGACGTGAGTGACAGCGGCCAAATTCACACAGTTGGATAGAAACTGTTTTTTACTGAAGCTTCTCCATTCTGTCACTTTAGCTTCTCAGCCGCGAATTATGTGAAAGATGGCCACCAACGCAACGAGAACATTAAACACCGCTGCTGTGATTTGGACCTAAAAATGTGTGTGAAGCCTGTGTTCCGTCGACAGAATACCAAAAGAGGTTTGACTCCAAACACCGGCTGGACATCAACCTGCTGGGTGATGAACTCTGAACGCTGAGATCTGCAACAGACGCTGAGGTCTTCACCCCAACACACACAGGAGGAGACTGCAGCGCAACGCAACAGGCGACGAGGAAGGGACGACGGGCAGCACAGATGAGCATACATACATACATACATGCATACATCCATGCATACATTCATCCATCCATCCACCTATCATCCATGCATCCATCCATCCATCATTCAGCTATGCATCCATCCATCCATACATCCATTCATCCAGCCATCCATCCATCCATTCATTCATCCACCCATCACCCAGCTATGCATCCATCCATCCATCCATTCATCCACCCATCATCCAGCTATGCATCCATACATACATACATTCATTCATTCATCCATCCATCCATCCATCCATCCATCCATCCATCCATCCATCCATCATCTAGCCATGCATCCATTCATACATCCACCCATCATCCATGCATCCATCATCCATCTATCCAAGCATCATCCATTCATCCATCCATGCATCCATCATCCATTCATCCATCCATCCATCATCCAGCTATGCATCCATCCATCCATACTTACATACATACATACATTCATCCATCCATCACCCATTCATCCATCATCCATCCATCCACGCCTCTATCCATCCATCCATCCATTTATCCATCCATGCATCCACGCCTCCATCCATACCATCCATCCATTGTCTGGAGGTAAGGAGGGGAGCTTTACAAGCAGTGACTTTCATTTCCTGTCACTGAACTCTTCTCATTGTAGACCGATTAACCCTTTAAGCCCTGGTGTGTCTCTGGTGAGCATTCTGAATGTACAATTTATTTGGAATATTCATAAATATTCAGTCTTTTTGCTCAATAGAAAAAAAATTCTAAATGTGCTGATAGAATAAACCTTGTTGTTTCCATCTGAGCATGCTCAGTGCGCCCCTGTGGCCTGGGGTCACAGCGACAACAAACAGAAACATCTTCATTACCTCTTACTACTGCAGCTGCGTGGAGGTTCACTTCCAAAAAATGCATGTCGCGACAAATTTCCAAAAATGAGTACACGTGGAAATTGTTCACTATGAGGGAAGATTTTCAAGTGCGTTATTAGATTTGTGATACTTAGGCTATGACTCGGATTTTACAGATTTGATGAAAAAATGGTGAAGAAAATCATACGCAGCTTTAAAAAAAAAAGTACTTTTTCAACAAATATATGATTAAAACAGGCGTGATTAAAGACTCAACAAGTATCAAACAGTTCAGATCACTAGATGAGTTTGGCTGTTTGGGTTAATGTTAGATTTAGTTGAAAAAGTCCCTTTTTTCAGTTTTCTCTGTTTCTGATATAATAACCCTTAAGTTTAATCTGAGCTTTTAAGAACATCTGTGCAGTCAGTGAATTAAATATAATGGATCATAGTATAATAAATGGTGATAAATCATTTAAGAAAGGTTCAATAGAGAGAAAAATTCATTTGGGAACTCCCAGAAAAGTAGCAGTAGGTCTTTATGAGTTAACAGAGCAGATCTCATCTAGTCTGTGCAAACACTGCTGAGCCTTATGGAAGGTGAGCCTAACTTTACTGTCACTTTGAATTTAGGTTTGTCATAAATATCTCCTGTCAGTCAGACTGTGCTGGAGCCTTTGCTCAGTATGTGTAAAACCGTCATGACCCGATGCATTGTTGCTGCTGTGTCACAAAGAGTAATGCAATAGATTATTCAAATGGGAAATGTCACAGGCCATTACTCTCACACTGAAGCTGATGGGAGGAGCTAAGAGCTACTAAATGTTCAAATGTTTGTTTTTAGATGAAAAACAGAGAGGACAGTTATGATGATGACACACACTCCTAAACTGAACATTCATCTGTATTTGAAAAGATCGTCCTTCACACTCTATGGGTTGACCTCCACAAAGAACATCAAATCGACCAACAAAATTGAGCAGCGTTAAAATATTATCTACAATGTACAAACTAATTACCAAGCTGCTCATATTAAATCTGAAGCATGTGTAAAATGGATTCCCATATGGTGCAAATACACACATAAACACACAAAATGCATGTGTCATATGATCACTGCATGTTTTTTTTTCTCTTCTAATAGAGCATCTGTAACCTTGGCAGCTCCGTCACTTTTCACACAGTCCTGTTTAATTACATACATGACGAAATGTGTGCATACAATTATCTGAGCTATATAAGTGACAGCTGTGATGAAGCCACAGAATCAGTCCCACTACTGCACAAACATGATGCTATACACGGTATAACAGGCCTACTGAAGCCTGGTGGATGTTAAACCTGGTCCAGATTCTGACTGACATGAATCACATGATCACACAAAACTCAAACTGGTCCAAAATTAGGGCTGAGTATTGCCAACAAACTCGTGATACGATACATATCCCGATACAAGGGGTCACGATATGTATTGCGATATATGTGCATTCTAGTATATGGTATTCAACGTGATATGCATCTCGATATTTTAGGTCTATTTCTTATTTTATTTATTTTACAGTTTTTACTTTTTTTTTTTTTTAATCATTTTAAAGAAAACATACACATGTATACCCAAATGTTTTTCTTTATTTTTTTATTTTTCAATAGATCAATAATTCCACTGTAGTGCATGTCAAACACTGCATTAAAAACTTGGCTGTAGTGCACAAATAAAGATGTCTTTGATAAACAGGCAAAGTCAGATGATAGAAATGATTGATAAAATAATTGTTTCATGTGAAATACCGATACTGACGCTTCTGTATCCATACACATATCGTGAAGAGGCCCACGACGATATATCCACATAGATATTTTGAACACACCCTTATGCAAAATGCAGTAAAAACACCAACACCAGTCTGTGTGGTACACCCCCCTCATAAGTGGCGACACAGCCTTATTTGGCCTGATGGTCCTTTTGGAATTCATTGCTCCATTGACTAAAGGAGATTTCAGCAAAACTGGAAGGCTTTAACGTCTGCCACGATGAGTGACAGGTATGACTGACACATGCTTCGACTGCTTCTATTTATTGAAAAAAAAGAGGTTTTTCTTGACAGACAGCTCAACTGTGGCTGTGGTTAAAAAAATGACGCAGTGGAGACATTCAGAGGAATTTGTCACATGGTTTACAGGTAAATGATAGCAATTTGTGGGCTATTATTGTTAGGGTTCATTCAACGTTGTGTCTAAATGTGTCTATATCAGTGTTTCCCAACTTTTTTTGCGCCACGGCCATAGGCGTAATTTACAGGGGGGATGAGGGGTCATGACCCCCCCAAAAAATTTGATCCAACCAATATAACTACCCTAATATAATCACATCATTCTGATTAATAAATGTATTAACTATTTTGCCTGAATAATTTGTTAATTTTTTTTCCTTATTCATTTTATTTACCATAAAAATCACAGCATCTCTGATCATCTGGTAATGTAATGTGATTACATG
>JAPSES010118575.1:0-42393 GCA_029822895.1 Maxillicosta whitleyi | reverse complement strand
CCAGATATATATATATATATATATATATATATATATATATAAATTCTGTTGTCACCAGAACATTTGGTTACTAATTGTTACAAGCCAAAGTTGGACATTTCCTGTATGGAGGAATACTCCCACCTGTGAGTTATTTTTAACGTGTGATTCATATGTTTGTTTGTTTATTCATTAGTCAGACTTGAGATCATGCTGGCTTGTTGATGTCTCTGAAGTGTCCATATCCATGCTCCCTTTGTCCAGTTGCTGCAGATATAATGACACAAAATATAACTTGGTAAGATAGTCTTTGTAAATATCCACACTTTAGTGCAAATAGTCCATCTTCCTTTATGCCTCACATGTTGTCATGTCATCACTGCCTCAAAGGACTTTTGTGAATCTAGTCCAGCATCTCTTTGCCTGCCAGCTCGCACACCGTCTGGCAGCTAACCCAAATGCCCACCTTTGAATAATCTGAAGGACAGTGTCTCCGCCAGAGGAGGTAGGCTATGGCTGTAGCATTTATACTCTTACGAATTCAAAAGTACTTTACCTGGATGAATGCGCCTTTGTAGGAGACTATGCACTAGTATAAAGATGCTTTTTGAACTCTGTCAGTCTGTTGCGCCGCTGTGACCTACCAGAGCATCCTGTGCAAAAACTGGAAATTGATAAACTCCACACAGATATTCCATTTCAGGAACTACTGTGGATATAAAGGATTCACACAAAAATGATCATGTCTACCTTTTTTATTATCACAGAGCAGCCTCTACAAAGGAGGTGAAAATTAGTTGAAGAATCATTCAGGGGAGAAAAACAAAAATGAGAAACGTACAAAAGTCTGGATTCACATCTATTTATAATTGAGGATATAGCTGTTATGTAACTTCAAATAAAGTTCAGAGGTTTCTGACAATGTTTCTTGGTGTTTTCTTAAAAACCACAGTTGGCAAAGAAAGGTTTTGCTCTGGAAAGGGGTACAAAAGAATAACCAATGTATTAGACAGACCACAGAGTTCTTTGAGGACAGTGATCAACAAGTGCAGAAAATATGGCACAACAATGACTCCATCAAGAACAGGATGAAGAGAAAACTGATCAAGAAGACAGCCAAGATGCCTAAGGCAACATTACAGGAGCTTTACTGTACTGTTTGCTCTACATGGCAACAGTCTTCCTCATATGTCCAAAAAACATATGGAAAAAATGTGTTGTAGTCTGAGTCTGAGGTTTAAATGCCAGTAAGTTTTGGTGCAAACCCTTCAGGTATCTGGTTGGAAGTTTAAGATGAAGAGGAATTTCACATTTCAGCACATCCACGGACCACGACACAAAGCATACGTCTTATTACACAAGGAATAGCTTCACACACAGTAGATCACCACCTATGAGATGCCCGTGGTAGATGTAGAATATTTTTGCAAGGTTGAGTCAGAAAATATTACAAATCTGTGTTCCAAACTAAATAGACTGTCCTGAATAGACAGAGACCTTAATAAAATCAGAAAAGTCCTTCAACAAAGTATGAGTTTAGGAGTTGAGACGCATACGTCAAACTTTTTACATAGTTTCAGGTTTGTTTTATTTTCTTGTGAAGGTCGAAAAACATGTCATATTGTTTTCACAGAAAAACTACCAGGTTAATATAAACTTATCATTCACTGTAAAGTGTCACAGAATCCCTTGAGGTGTGTAGAATGCAGCCTTGGACAAAATGTTCCTCAGATGTTTGATATCAAATGAGGACATCAGGGAAAGTTTGTCATACCTTTTAATGTAATCAGCAGTGTAAATACTGATATGGAGTATTCTTGAGCATTTTTTTTGCCTGTGTTTAGTATGATATTATGATTTGACTATTATGACATTCACTGTACAGCCTGCCACATCAGTATGGGGAGCCTAAATATAAGGAAGTGGATGAATTTGCTTATTCAGGAAACTTGTATAAATGATATCTTCATTATTGTGCCTGTAATGTTTACCAACCAACACAAGGTTGAAAAAGCTAAATATCTACAGCCAAAAATGACTGTGCTGCAGTTTAGCTGTAAAAAAGTTACCTTTTGAAGACTACTAAATGTAGTCAAGTATACTGAATGTTTTCTATACTGAGAGAGCACCATGTCTCTAAAGTGACAGGAAATCCCTGAGCTGGAAGGTGTACAGACCCATGTATCTCTAAGTGTATTGTTGTGCACTGGGGTATAATGTTGCAAACTGGAGCCTGCTGCCTCATCACGATACCCCATTTAAGTATGTGTTATTGGGCAGACGTCTTCTTTTCATGGTTTTTAGAGGGACATAGTGAAGGGTGGTACTGAACAACCAGCAAACAGACATTTCTGACAAAGTTATCAGATGTTAAGTGAAGCTGCAGACAGTGTAATGAGATTTATCGGCATGGTTAACAGTATGGCTTGAGGATACGATATTTGAGCATAAGTCTGATGTGTGTTTGTACAATACATTCCAAGTGTCTATTGTCCATTTAGTCTACAAGAAGTGAGATCAATACAATATAATTTGTTTTGAGGATGAAGTAATTATTTGTTAGATTGCAACCAACTGAACACCCCCCTTCACCCTTTACCCTATGGCAGCTAAAAACATAAAAGGTCCTTGTTACAGCAGGTGTTTTGATATTTCATCCTGTGCTTTTTAGTTAAAGGAGTAATAACTTTGCATAGTAGCTCACAGTAATATGTCTTAATGATGAATGTCTGCTAAAAAAGATGAAGTCCATCCTGAGCTACTGTCGAGGGATGGTAGCGCACCATGGCACACCACATAGAGGTTACCCACTCCTTTTATAGATAACTCATTCCAAGCCAGTGAAAACTCAGCAGTTTGTATTTTTTAGGTTTATTATACCCCAAAGGCAAATGAGCTCCTCCTAAATCCATGTGAATACCTTAAGTGTTCTTTGGTACAGTAGTGCCTTTTACACAGCATTTCTGCTACCAGAATATTTCTCCTTTATTCCGGAACTGCGTCTGTGTAAACAAAGTGGTGGGATCATTTGGTTACACCTTTATTGTGACTTTATTGTAACATCTCTGGAGGTAGTAACAGAGCCACGATAAAGGTGATATCATGATAATGAAAAACTATGTAAAAGGAACACTTCTGTTCTGCAACCATGGTGTGATATTTTCATGACACATTGTGTGTATGTGAGCCCCACACATTTCAATTTAAAAGTGAGGGATTGAAAAATGAGCACGGGCCATGTACAGTAAACAAAAATATCAATGCAACTATTATTATTACTAACTATTGAATTGGGGAATTGCAAAGATCTGCAAGCTGTTGTCACTTTGGGCGGAGGACTCAATTCATGCTAACATACGTGGAACGGTGAAAGATGGGCCGACTGTGGAGAGGTTAAGAACAACGCTATGCTTGGGGTATTTCTAATGCCCAAGTTAAATGTCACTCTATTCACTGCGCTGTGTCACCACCCCTTTGAGTCTGGAATGCAGGTCCACTGTGTAAAAGTCCAGCCTGTCTCACCTCTGTTACTCTTTTGTCTTGGCTGTGGAAATCATCAAATGGTGGAAAAAAGGTGGGATCACCATCTCACCTTTTTTTTCCCGGGATCTTGCTGTAAAAGTGGCTAGTGAGTGATATGCAGACTGTCCATTCACACTGAACAACCGCAATCATTGTTGGTCACTTTCCAGGTCAAAGCAGGTCCTGCCCCTGCTGGATGTCAACCACAACCTTAAATGAATGAACTGGAGAAAAATCCACAAAAGGAAAACCTGACTGCACAAAGAAAAGTAACGTCAGTGATATGGAATTATTTCTCATTTAGAAAGGATGATGAAGTGGCAACATTATGGTATGCTCTCAAAAAAGTTTTTTGTGAGGTTGGTGCTTTACAGTTGTCAAATGATGTGATACCCTCCAGTTGTCTTTCAGAAATGTAACGGTGAAAATGCAAACAGATTGTCAGGTTCAGGTGAAGCTGGTTCACAGTAACACAGAAAATGTCCTGTGTTTTGCCTTTTAACCAAAAGTGGATCAGTCTTATGAATTGCAAGCATTTTTCTGAGTGTGTTTTGTTTAGCCACAGGTCTGGATTAGGTTCCAGTTGGTGGCAGAGGATTCTGGCTCCTGCAGAGGCTGAAGACTTTGGTGCTTTTCTTCCTGAGGAGAGCGGCACACATGAATCATCTCAGTGGGGAATCAGTTTGTAACTCTGGTCGGTCCAGTGAGTGGAAGTTCCAGCTGCTCTTATCTGCAGCTTTAGGCATCCAGCTCCTGCCTGCCTGTGCATGTCTCAGAGCTCAGTTTTTATTGATGCATCTGTCTCTCATCGTGTCTTTGCTGGCTCTCAGCGTTTGACTTGTTCTGAGCGGAAAGTGTCAGAAAATTTAAGAAATTTGAAGTTTTCATTTAAATAATGATGATGGCATCATAAGGATGAGACTTTAGGTTTTTAGAGAAAATTGACTTAATGGATTTATTTATTAATCAAACTTCTTTTTTTTTCTTTTTTTTTTCTTTTTTTTTTAAATTAAAGCAATGTGAATTATGAACAAATACACTTATCATGAGATGACCATCTCTTAGTTCATCCAGTACTCTTACAGCTAAGCGGGCTGGTTGTTGTTCAAACATTCTTGATGCCAATTTCCAATTGTAACAAAAATTAAAGTACAATTCACATTCCAATACAAACAAATCTATAGATTTTATTTTTCAGCTCGTTTTCATTTTCAACAACTTGAAGTTCTCTGTTAATATACAGTACATGAGTATAAATGTGAGCTGCGTGTACTGATACTGATGAGATTTTTTCCTGAGTTACTGGAATTTGGTGATACTCAACAAAATATAAACACAACACATCAACCAGACAGGAAAGCAGAGACATTGAATTGAAATAAATAGTTACATTCCGAAAAGAAAAATATTGACAATATACATAGATATTCAAAGTAAAAATTAATAGAATATAATAGAGTGGAGTAGAGCATTAAAGATGGATTGCCAGATTCTTGTTCTCATCAAGGTCTACTTGAATTTTGATTTGGAGCAATGGGAGAGAGCAAATTCAATATCTTACAAATATCTCCAGAATAGAAGTAGTGACATTTTACCAAGTCTGAGTGACTAACAAAGAAAAAGAAATGAAGTCAAAAAAAGCAGGTTGGCTGCAGTTTCCAAGGTACAGCCTTGGGTCAAAAAATGTGAGACTGAATGAGAGAGAGTTTTACTAAAAAGGAATGTATGTCTTTCAGATCTAGTTCAAAACACTGTCTACACATGACAATAGTCACTTTCAGTTGGTTTCTTACATATTATAAATGTATGTAAAATGTCACAACACCTATCATACATTGGAAACATGAACTAACCAGCCCCTGCCATTAGTTTTCCAATTCATCTCATTAAAGTTGATAAGATTTAACACATTCGAGGCAGATAATTTCTATAAAAAAAAAACCCAAAAACTGTAGGCCAGTGTTATTTTTCCCCAAAGCACATCTGAAATCATCCCAGTGGGATCTCTTTGGCCTGTTATTTAGCGGGCACTAGAAAGTGTGTGTGTGTGTCTGTGTCCTCCAGTCCTCAACTCAAATAAGACAGAACGTCATTATCAGCTCAAACCATTAAATTATTACATCGACTGCCTGGAACGCACAGTTCACACCAAGTCACATAGTGACACCTGCACTCATGCACAAACACACAGCGCTTCATAATACTCATTACATGTGAAATCCAGCTGTTGTGTAACTACACTCATCACGATAAAAGGCCTGTGGCTTCGAAACCACTCGGCAGTTCAATATGTTTATAAAGCCACAGTATAATGTAATTCCAGACGCTGAACACATCTATTATTGCTAACTAACTAAACACAGTTCCACAGAGCCAACACTGAATCAATACAAGGTTAAAATTAAGCCACGGGGGTGCATGAGTACTGAAATCTTTTCAGGTATAGAGCATTTGTTTGAAATATTTACTCTGTTTCAGGGCTACATGTGTATTTTTCAAGTAATGATCACTGTTGGCAGATGCTTGACTCTTTCAGCACATAGATAGAGATGCTTAAGAGATTGTTTGGCTGTTAGTGTTTTTTTTTCTGGGGGCATAAATATTAAACATATCTCCTTAATTGCTTTGAACCATGAAACTGTCAGTTGCACAACTTCATAGCTGGGAGTCCCAAGAGAGGAGGAAAACAACTGACCCCCCCGATTTCCTGAGTTGATGTGGGAGATTAGACTTAAATATACTTTAATGTTGTCAAAAAGGGTGAAAAGAGGATGATTAGAAAGACTGTGGGAGAATGGTGCCACTATTATAGGAAGAAAGTGATCCAGATGAGGAGAATGGTGGGTTGTGTCGGGTTTGACAGCTTTTATAGCCATCATTCATGAAGACTTTGTTTTGATATGCATAATGACCGACTGGCGTTGGTGAACGGACACAGCGATGAAGAAACCAGACAAGAACACAGCACTTTACGATAACACTACACCTTACAAATAGTGTGTTATTAGATTATTAATCAGAATAATATTAATAAACTGTTGTAACATAAAGTCAATGGTGAAATCTGAGATTTCAATGGTAACTAAATGGTAGCATTTGGGCTAAAAAAAAAAATTCCAGTTTTCTGTCAGAAAATTTCAGCTGGATTCTTGAAGTTAAGTTTGACCAACAATACCAACCATGACTGAAGACTTAAAAATGGCTTCTCTGTCCATACTTTACTCAATTAGATTTTATTTATTCATCTTTTATTTGTCCAAGTAGATCCCAGTGAAAGAAAACATCTCCTTCATCCGTAGAATCTGGAGTGATATAGTCTTGGCTTTAACAAGGAACACAACTTCACATATAAAACACACTAAAAACATGAAGGCAACATAAAAATGATATTAAAAGGTATGAAAACAGATAGTTTAAAAGAGACTGTCCAAACGATATCCATAACTCACAACTTCTACAGAGAAAGAAAGCAGCAGCATCTTTCTCTCATGACAGTTTATAACATACCATTAGAGGTATTTAAAGAGGAGTGTTTCACGTGGATTGATGTTTTGGAATTCACTTCAAATGTACTTGGTGCATGACAGGAAAAAGTAGTTTTAACATTTAGAAGACTCTGAGCCGTCGATTTAGTGCTGTCAGTACCAATATGATAGGTTAACACACTAGAGACGTAAGTAGGTAGTTTACCAAACAAAGCCTTTGCAGTAAAAAAACAACACATTCTTTCTTTGTCTTCTGATTTAGGGAGGACCATCCCTCAGATTCATGAAGTACAGTGATGGAAACAGGAATCAACTGCCCCTTTTACACAGCACTTCTGTTACGGGAATATTTTTCCTTTATTCCGGAATGATGACTGTGTAAACAAAATTTATTGCAGCTCTGAGTCTGTAACACCTCTAGAGGTAGTAACAGAGGTGTGATAAAGGTGGAATCATGATTGTGGAACGGTATGTATATGGATGTTCTGGAACCAAGGTGTGACGTTTTGATGATGTATTGTTTCCACTGCATCAGTCCCTCTTTTTCCACTGTGTTTATGAATGCTATCACATTTACTGGGCTTTTTAAAATAACTAAACAGACACTGCTGTCTTGACAGTTTGCGCTAGCAAAGTAGCATATAATTTTGGCTAAAGTCGGCTAAAAAAAAATGAGACAAGACTTGATAATGACTGATTAATACACATACTTGCCATGCACCAGGCAGGGTCTACAACAGGTGAACTAACAGGGGGTTAATTGAAAGAAGTATTGGTGTTACGGAGTCTTGTATGGGTCCATTTTACAAACCCAGTCTTAACTGTGTACATTAGCCCTGCAACCCAACCTGTGATTAAATACATTGCAGTGTTTCCCGCAAAAACTTCCTTAGTCAAGGCGGTGAGTCGTTGGAGTTGGGGTCGGTGTTGCACGGATGGCATTTGGGGGGTAGGCGGCGTTCCATGGATAGCATCCCGGTGCAGCGCGACAACCCACAGATAGCGGACTGATAGATTGTTGATGCCGTAGGACAGGCTTCTTGTTTTTTTTTCTGGAATGTTGGCAAGGCAGTAGGGCGACTTTGCTAAGGCGGCCGACTTGGCTAGAAACTACTGCAGGAAACACTGCATTGTCTGCACAGTAACTCACTTTTAAGGCCTTTAGTTTGAGCTAAAACACACGCCATTAGTGCTGCTCAATGACATCTGTGGGTGGATGTGAATCTCACTTCAAAATAAAACAAACTGTGCATCAACCACAGTTCCATCCATGAATCTTCTATTTTTTTCACTTCCTTGACTGCTACCTGCCCGCATTCCTGTGCCCATACCCCCAAAAGTTATTATTATTAATATTTTTTAACTATACCTGCAAGTTTTTGTGGGTAAACCGTTGGTCACCTGACCTGGCACAGGACTCTGCATTGTTGTATTCAGTCTAGTTGTGAACATGGTGCTGCATGCTTATATACATGTAGGATGCTGTTACGGACTGTTTGATGCCTTGTTAAGAGACAGACCAGTGATCCTGTTCACAGTGTTGTGTGAACCTTTCTTTAGTGACTAGATGACTATGGGATAGGTGAACGTTTCTTTAGATGACTCTCAGTATTTCAATCTGTCCAAATGGACAGCCTTCAGACATTTCCGTCATCTTTAAAAAAAAAAAATTGTCAGTGACAGAATATTTTTGGTTAACGCGACCTCTGCTGATGAACAAGATAAACTCATATGATCAGTTATAAAGACTAAAAAGTGCAGCAGTAAGTGAAGCTGAACTGATGACCTAAAACTGTTAGAGGTCCTTGGTAATTGTTTCATAATGACTTACTTACAATCAAATTAACATCATAATCCTTATGGTAAAGCAGTAGCATCCTGGAGCAGTTGATTTCTCCTGCTTTTACTGCTCAAGGCTCTGACACAAGAGCAATGTTTCTCTCTTTTATATTGTCACAATTCAGGTTTTGATAACTTCCCTGTGGTTAAACTCTAACAGCATGTTGCATCTAAGCATAAATTCTGAACACGATTGATTTTTTTAAATTTCTATTTTCCTCTCTGGCCGACTTGCACTCAAGGAAAAGTTGAAAGTAAAAAGGATATTCATTGTTCAGAGGCTCAGCACAAAGATGAGAGCTTTTCAAAGGTGGGATTTCTATTTATAGATCAATAAACAACACATCGACCCTGTTTTATTCAATTTGTAGCTACAGCTCAGTGCTGAAGTTGACGTTGACTTCAGAAGGTTGGAGTGAAACTGTCGGTCAGGTCAGCAATAATCTGTGCTCCTGTTATCGGGCTAAACTATCCATACAGGCCTGATAGGGAGCACACGAGGCTCTGATGATTTGCCTTTGCCCCCAAATTAGAGCAAGGACATTCAAATCACTGAATAAATGCAGGGTATTACACATCTAATTACAGCAGCTACCCATGTAATCTAGTTGATGTGTTTCCACTCAGTTCCACTGGACTGTAATGATGCTGTAATGGGAATAGTGTGACTGCAATGAGAGAAGGATGTGTTTAATTGTTGATGGGAAATCATGAAATACTCTTTTTTTTTTTTTATTGCTTCTCTGATGAAACTGCAGTTGCATCTTCCAGGAGCCATAATTTGAATAATACATTTTTATTCAGTCGGCTGGAGGCCACATAAGCTTTGTGAGAAATTTTGTACTTCAGGAGAAAACTCAAGCTCCATTTTGCTAATCAGAAAGTAAAATAGTTTTATGTACGCTACTGGAAGGTCCAAAGTTAAATGTCTTTCTTTGACTTATTTAAAAATCCAGGCAAATTAGAGAAAAGCCGCTTATATCAGCGTATGCAGCAGCTCTGCCCAAAAAAAAAAAAAAGCGTGGCACAGCCTCTTTTTTATTTTTACAAAATCTCTGTATGGATGTTGCATCTGCCTGGCTCTCAGCTGTTTGTTATTGCTGACTTACAAAACAAATGTAAAGTGGAGCAGATTGAGGCTCATGCAAACAGGCAGCTCTGGACACCCACCTCTTCATCCTCATTCTGAAACATTGGCAGCAGATGTGTGCAGATCTGTCACATTTAGGGCGCTGAATCCTGATGCTGACAGTGTGCATCGACCTCAGCTTTCAGAGGGAGACATTGCAGCCGATTGTCTTTTTTTCTGTCTTTTTATTTCTTATGGTAGAAAATGAACATTGCTGTAATCATAAACAGGCTACCTTAATATGTATGAGAGCATAAGGATGAATTAAAGCCCTTCAATAAGAAGTCATTTATCATGGCAACACTGCACAGACTCTTAAAACTCACAATCCAAAACTGATTTTCAAAATGGAAGAAATGTCCAAATAATGTGTGGCTTTCTGCCAGATTCGTGGGTAGATTTTTCAACACTGGTCCTGTGGGAGGTGTTAATTTCTCATCATGCATCACATCAGTTACAAACTGCCATTTGTTTCAGATTGACAAATAAGAATGTCATCTTTTAAGAACAATTCTGCAAAAACACCCAATAACAAGCTGCTATTTCTGATGTTTTTTTGTTTTTCAGATTTTATTGTTAGACTGAATTCAGTACGTTGTGCTTTAATCTGTGCACTGTTATTTTATCTTGGCACCTACTGTGCCTTTGAGCATCACGTCAGGTCGCTGATATCTGTGAATTCCCAGCCTGTTTTGTTCTTCGGTGGCATTAATGGTAAACTTTATGTCTTGGTGTCAGAATAATAAACACATCCCCCTTCTGAGAGGAGCTGCTGTTTCTACACCAATAATTGCAGAGGGGAAGCAGATATAAGCCATTTCCCTAGTGATGTACAGCAGTCTATATAAACCAAAGCCATCAGAAGACAAGTTGTATTTTGTATAAGAGTAACTTATCTGGAACAAATGTCACTTCTCTCGGCTTAATAAAGGGAATGGGATTCTGGGAAAAGTAAGAAAAGAAACCATGATGAAGTGAAAGCTGCAGTAGGTTGAGAACTGAGAAGTGTCAGAATTAATACTTAATTAAATGAAATGAATGAACAAAATACTGCATATTTAAATTATGCTCAGGGTACGTCTTCAAATATATCCTTATACTTGTATTCCTTGTCCTCATTGAGTTTTAGCCATTAGTCAAGGGGCTGTATACGTCATATTTAACTGATTTAGGATTTTAATTGTTTCCTGACTACAAGAACTCAGCAGAAAACACGACTCGAAAATGCTCTTTCTTTACTAAAACTAAGTCATATGTAACCGAAGAAACAACCTTCACAATTAGTGATCATGTCAATATATCACAATAAGGAAATAGATTTCATTTTGAGTTTTTTTTTTTTTTTCCAAGCAAGAAATATTTCCAATCCAGTAATCTGCATTTTACAATTTAGACATTTTCCATGGTTGTCAAAATCTTAATTAATCAAGTTAATTTGATATATTGCCTATCCAGCTGTGGTTCTATGGTTAGCACTATCACCTTGTAGCAAGGAGGTCCTGGTTTCAAATAATCCATTCCAGAGGATGGACTTATAGATTAATAGATGACTATTGCCCAGAGTCCTGTCATATTAATCATTGCTGTTTCATGGTGGTTTGGAAAAATAAATCAGGGTTTGTACAGTGTAGATGTGCGAGATGGAACAGTGATTGGTTGCTCTGTCAGTCACATACTTATACTTCACCTTTCTGAAAACAAATGTGATTAACCAGTCGTTTGTCACAAGCTAAACCTGAAACCTCAAAACTGAAATGACAGGAGCCTCTCAGACCTGTTGAGTTACAGGAAGAGCTGCTACTATTAATCAATTTTGTTAACTTTTAAATTAGATATAAATATAATTAATTATAAACTGTAATCAGCTAATAAGTCTAGTAACTTATTATGGTGAAATTTCTGTGATCTCATAAAATCTTGTGGTTTCTTCCCTTATTAAGGCTGATCAACCCAATAACTAATCAAGTCAGTGAGAAAATGATCACTGGATAAATCACAGCTGAGATTAATAGTTGCAGTGTTACTGTATACTGAATGTTTAATAACAATTTGTAAAACTGAGTTGATGTTATTCATTGATTGTAACTGTGCTGATTTGATTTGAGGCTTGTAAACTCTCCTGGTGACCTTACAGCCCTCATTACCATACAACGCCACAGGAATGGATTTGCGCAATCATGAACACAAGTGGCTATAAAACATCTAAATTCCATAGTAAAGATAGTGGTGTTATTGGGTGGTATTATGGAAGAAGGAGCTTGTAAAACATATTTTTATAGTTTGCTGAGATGAGTTTGAGGAAGCCAAGCTGCTGACGCTGACTCAGCTCTGACAGAACGGTCACTTGTCCGACTGTTTGTGTGACTTAAAAGCGAAAACCATCAGTGGAGAAAAAACCCAATGAAATTCAAAGTTTAAAAACCTTGATCTGCCAACATGTGTTTGCAGCCTTAGAATCTGTTGAAACAGAATGTGAGGAATTTCGACACAATAGATGGAAGTGGATGAATCGAATGACTGGAACTGTGTTTGTGTGGGTGCTTTTACATCTTTGGCAGCATTTCTACACTTTGCTTGTTTTTCTTGTGGCAAACATCATTTTGGATTTCAACCACTTTTTGTCTATTTTTTGTGAAAGTCGGAGACTGTAAATGCTGTGATTTAACATTTTGATAACACGGTATTGGGTTGTGACGATACACTAATGGCGCTTTTCCACTACATGGTACCGACTCTACTCAGCTCGACTCGTTACTCCGACATGGCGCGTTACTTCTGTGTCGTCTGTCATGTCATGGATTCTCTGGTCTTTTATACTGAAAGTGTAGAATGTCACTTAGTATTTGGTTTATTTTAATTCAGAATGAAAAATGAATGTCTACGTTAATGTTCAAATCTCAAGTCAATCAAATCCTACCAAATTGCTCTGCATTATAACTGAGGACATTGTAAATCCATGTGTTTAGATTCATATCATACCATCTTATGAGGGATGCACACACTTCCTTTTATTTGTAAGTTAATGCTATCTGTGTAACCTACCTCAGTACATAAAACATTACAAAAACAAAACATAAACCTATGTGAAGGGCAGATGAAATAGCCTAGACATGTGAGTATTTAATTGCCTTATGACTGGATTCAGTTGTAATGTCCATACTTTGGTGTATCTTTCAGTCCAGAAAGCATCACACATTCATTTATTGTGTGATATTACATGTTCTCTCTTATCAAACTAGTTCCCCAGTATGGTCATGGTACTACTGAGCTGCAAAGAACTAAAACTGTTCATCCTCAAATCTTAAATTACTGTATCTGACTTGAAAGGTGGTATGACTTCAGCATGAATAGTAATGTTGCACTGGTCAGATATTTGGATTGGATATCGGGCCCGATGACAACATTTCAGCTGAATTGGGGATCGGTAACAACAACAAATCTCTAAGTAAATATTTGCAAGATGGGCTACATCATGCATGCCAAATGTAATTCTGAAAGTAACATGATGGGTCTGTATGTAGAGGATGTGGTGGGTTATACAGCTCTGTAGCCAAGTTGTGAGAAAGGGAGCTCACCTTATTGACAAATGCATGCATGATGGTGTCACTCGCAACCCCCCACCCCTGCCACCACCCATGTGCTCCCCACGGTTGAGAACTTCTACTGTAAATCAACAATCATATCGGAATAGTATCTTGTATAGACTGATACTCAAGGTCCCAGTATCGGCATCGGAACTGAAAAAGTTGGATTGGTGCATCCCTAATGAATAGGAGTCATTTTTCCAGTCAGCTGGAAAAAGCCTGAAAACTGCATCATATACAGTAAAAAAACAAAAAAAAAGACTCCTGAGGCAGCAAAAACGTGCTGTTAATATGGTTTAGTGGCATTACTGCTAGTTCATCTGCTACGCATTGCTACGGTTTACTTGAGCTCAGTTAAAATAGAGGCATACATTTAACGTGATTGTGAAGTGCGACTGCGTTTTAACATAAACCTTCCATTTCCTATCAGCAGGGGCTTATGTGTAACAGCGTCTCTTTAAAGCCACATGACTGTTGCTGCCTCAGGATTGTACAGTATGTGCCAGCCGTAATTGTATGAGTTCATGTGCGATGATTTATAGTAGGAAATTCTTTGTTACCCTGAATAAGCTGCCATACCCATCAGTTCCAGTCAGGAATACCAGTGCTGCCAGCAGATTGTAAGCTGACCTGATTGTTAAAAAACCAGAACATATAGGTTTTGAAATGTGTTTTGATTATCCCATAATGAGACAAATGTTTTAAAGCAGGATTTTACAGTCTCGCTCCATGTGCGTCCTTCTGTTTGGTAAAGGTGCTGCATTAGTGTGTGTAGTTTTAGGTGTTCCCCTGACTCAGGAGATTTTCTCTCAGCTTGATGATGTTAAACTCTTCAGTTTCAGGCCATATGGTAATGTACTCATTGCTCTATGCCTCTTCCTGTTCTCTCTGTTTTCTCTTTTGCTGGCTAGTTGTTTTCATTATGTTTCTGTCTTGCACAAACTCCTCTTTGTTCCCTTGCATGCTTGCTTTTCCATACTATTTATTTTTGATTTCTTATTTAGTTTTTGGGTTTTTTTTTTTTGTTCTTTTTTAAGTAGGCCAGAAATTCAGTTGGTCACCCTGGGAGCCAATTATAAAATGACATTATTCTCTGCATGTACAGACGCAACAGAAACAAACTGTGACCCACTTTGGGTCCTTTACCCACAGCTTTAGAAACCACTGGTATAAAGAGAGTAACAGAATATCCCGAGCTGTGAGCCAGCAGGGCCCTGATGCATTTTTATGTGTCTTTGTACATTTCTGCCTTAAAAGGTAGGTCTGATTTATCTGCTTTTTCAGCTGGTGGGGGTGGAGTGCATGTGATTGTGTCAGACCCCATAAAGACAAGCTAAGATTAGGAAAACCATCTACTACCTTAGTATGAGTTGGTTTGAGATGGGTTGTCTCATGCTCTGGAGGTTAACGTCATGTTGGAGACGGGGCCAAGGCTGCTGCTAATGTGCAGTTTAATGAGGCAGGTAGGACCAAAGCCAGTCAGCAATGAGCTTTGTGAAGGAGCAGGGTGGGGCTTTGGACAGTTTACGACGCTCATAATGTTTACCCCTTCCAAGTAGGCCATGGAGGATGACTGTCTGCAGGATTCTACACAAAAACAGCTGCACCAGTTTCAGTCACACCTGAAGGGTAGAGTTGGGTCAGATTCTGGTTGTGTGAGTTAATGAAGCCTGGGATTATTTCACTTTCTTCAACATTGAAGAGAGAGTGATAGGTAAACATAACTGTGACTTTTTAGGGCTTTTTTTTAGGGTGATACAGTGCAATCTGTTCAGAGACAGCAAATGTAAAACAGCTTTTTGGATAATTCTGGCACATTTACAGCAATGTTGGTTAATGTACACTGTCCCGGTCAAATAAACCAATAAAAGTCACGTAAAAACATTGTGTACCTCCACTAATGCTTAAATTAATTGGGTTTTTTAGTGTTCCATCATTAGTTGCTGTTGATATTTGGCATAATTTTGCTAGGGGAGTCAGTGCATTTGAGGCTGTTTGTAGTCCTTAGAGTCTACCAGAGGCTCCTGAGGTGAACCTGAATTTAGCACTACTCTGTTACTAATTACTCTGAGTCATAACAACCATGAAAACTCTTTATTTACATTATGGATAGTATATAACGCCAATGTACACATTGACTGTTGTTTGATTATAACAGTGCAACACTGCATCTGACTCCTTTGTCTGTTCAGGACACTCCCCATCTCTCGTCTTGTATGTGCTGCTGGTCAATAACACACGGCAACTTCAGGGTGTGTGATACCCTTAAAGGTCAAAGGTCACTGCATCATGCTGCCTCTGAATGATTGACCCCACTGACTACAACACTCCGGAGTCATTAACAGAGATGTGTGAGTGTGTGTCAGCTGACTGATGAAATGCCTGATCTGTGACACTTTAATGCCAGAACTGAGATGCACTGTGGCACTGATTGGTTGCTGTGGGTTGTTTACTGAACTCCTAGATGTAATCTGAAGTAGAAGTTAAAATCCAACTTGCACAATCATTCTGCAGCTCTTAAACATAGTGGTGAAAGTTAAAGTTCAGTTGTGCGGGACTTGTAAATTGTGCTCAGACTAAAAATGCTTCCTGATTGGTCATAACTTTTGTGTCCTCTGTGTTGTATTGTACTTACATCTGCAGGATACATCAAGAATATTTCATAAGTGACATTTCAAAGACAAGGAGGAAAATGTGGAAATCAACCACTATATAAAAGGTGAAACTGTAATTAAAGAAGAACATATAGCAAAAGAACGCTTAATGATTTATTATTTTACAGCAAAATGTCACATCCTTTCAGTCTGACATTTTCCATCCTCACATAGAACTGTGAACGCAGCATGGTATGTTCAGGGCTGGTGTGTGTAATTGTTTTGTTATATGGTGCTTGGTCTCAAAGTGGCTGATGCTCGCCACCTTATTTCTGGCTGGTGTTACACTTAGTTTTTTGTCGCTGCTGCTATTTTACTGGCTTCTATGGTGTATATGAACAATAAGTCACTATTCTGTGATGGAGGCTCATGCACCTAGTTTGTTTTGGTAATGCTTACAACATCTAATATTTTCCAATGAACATTACATATGCAACAGCAGCAGCTGTGTGGCTTAAATAAACTGTATATAAAGATGGACTATGACAGTGAACCAAAAGTAAAGCCAAAATATTGTGTACTTTGGGAGTCCAGGTGGCCTGCCAAAGTCTAGTTCATAAATGCATCCTCCTGTATGTTAGTTAATGACTCACTCCCAATAAGAATTTCCCAAAGGAAGATTTCAGACTTTCTAGGTAGATTTCTGTTAAAACTGTCATCTGATCATGATTCATATGATAGAGAAGCAAAATCTTGATGCACTATATGGGATTTTGTTGTAATTGGAAATTGCAGTAAATTCAATTCATTTGTTATATTGCACATGAATGAATAAACAGCACCAGAATCAGTTCAGTTATGGGATGAATTGAACAGTCTTGTATGTAGTAAGTTGTGGTAAGTAGTGTTTATGTGATATATGAATCATGCTCTCATTTATATGATATTTGTGAGATTAAAAGATAATATACCCAGCCAAGAATACTGTCGTACAGCAAAGTGTCAGACTGTAAGAATGCATAAATAGAAAGACTTCACACCCAAAAGTTGTGTAACTGATTTAATTGTAACTGTCTCCCTTCTCCACGGTCTGTTCAGAAGTGTTGATGGTGACTCTGCAGCCACAATAGGACCACACTTATAGCGATTTTCACTTCTGATAAGACCTTTTCATTTCAGTTAAATAACCCATGTTGTTGCTGTGGGGGTTAAGTGTTGCGTGGTAATGGGTTTTTTGATGTTGGCAATGTGTGTTGTTTGAGACAAGAGGTGCAGTTCACTGAGTCATTTCACACAAAATTTGATCTTTCATTCATTCATTCATTTATTTCTCCATCCAGGCAAGTTCTCTACCTCCAGGGAAATCAATCTCGTAAAAAACACTGCGAAGTGCGAACACAACAACAACATAAAAAGATAAAAAAATTACAGTGAGCTAAAGACATGTTTAACTGTACTTTACACTACAATTATTGTACAGGATACTATGGGGCACACGGGAAGGGATGGGACTCCACATGTTTATTTGATGTTATAAAAATGTGTGATTGACATATGCAATGACCAATCAGGATTTTGGATTTGTTTGTATACAGCTGGTTGAAGCCGTGTAATGACATCCATCTTTATACAGTTGCACAAAAAATTATTAGACCACCCTTATTTTCTTCAATTTCTTGTTCAATTTAATGCCTGGTCCAACTAAAGGTACATTTGTTTGGATAAATATAATGATAACAACAAAAATATGTCATAATAGTTTAATTTCAGAGCTGATATCTATCAATTTTCCATGTTTTCTTGATAAAAACCAAAGTCACTTCAGTTCTTACATCAATATCTATGTCATTGTACTGACAAAAGCAGTGCTTTTAGACATTCCATGTTTTCTTTTCTGTCTGTTTTAGTCACATGATACACACAGGAGTTAGTACTCGATTACATAACCATTGTTTTTGATTACTTTTGATGGCCTAATTATATTTTTCGTGACTGTACAATCAGTTTGTCATCGACATTTCACCCTGTCAACTTTTTAGTGGCAGAGTAATGTGCAAATGGATAACAAACCTGTTGAATGAGAGTCCACTTTGATATTGTACATGCAAACAAACTATGTGCTATCAGGACTTCTACAATCTTGTCACCCACACTTAATTTATACACTTCTACAGGTACAGTATGTTTTATTTAGTTGGAAGTATGAGGCACTTTACTGTGTTTTATAGGTACATTGTGTCGTGTGGTGTAATAAATAAAGATATGTTCCAGCAGCTCATTGAAAATTCGTAATGATAACAAAACTGAGCTGTGAACAACACCCTAAAACCAGTACACGCCCCTAAACTGTCATAAAAATATCTTGACGAAGGTCTGTAATATGTCACTGTCTGGTTCCTTAAACTATAGGTCATTACTCAAAATGAGACATGTGCCTTTCCCCAGGGAGAGCTGCTGCATGATGAGAGTAGCAATTTGTTTCAAAGAACGTATATACCATTACCAAAAAAAAAAAAACACAAAACTTTGTGTGCCAAGAAAGTAACAGAACAAGAGTCGGACTATGTAATTAGCCTTCATTAAAAGTCTTACATCTGCTTCTCATCCAAACCTTTGCCTGTGGAACATGTTTGGGAAGTTTAGGGTATTACACGTTGAGATGGTGTTGTAATCTGTTGTGTTTATGACTGAACAGTCGCATGCATCTCGTGTACAACACGACCACAAAGACAGACATCAAACGGGACACATCAGGACAGCAGATGTACACATAATACACACAGAGAAACACATGACGTATTTGTACACATCAGTGGAATTTACAACTAGTAGCACTGACACCAGTGGATCCCAACCAGGTCAGTGAATGTTGAGGTGGTACAGTGTGTCCTGATTTAGTTTGTCATGAGTTTTTAGTTTGAATCATATGGAGTAATTTTCAATAGTTGTAAATTCAGCCAATGATCCAAATATGACAGTGCATTCTCTGATGTGATGAGTAAAAGCTTCAAAGTTTTACATTTTAAAGGCTTTAGTCTGCAAATTGATTATCAGAGTTTTTTTTTTTTTTTTTTTTTAGCATTTGACTGATTAGATGATACATTTTTGCAGCTCCGTTGACATTCTGTGCTTAAGCATAGCATAATTTCTTAAAAGACAAAAGTGATAATATGATGAAGAGATGAACCACTTTCAAGGAAATTTGGTTTGACTTTTTTTTTATTTGGAGCTTTTTCTTCAGTTAAACATCAGACAAGGTTTTCTAGATGATCTGTTCATGTACTTCAGTCTGGAAACATTAAAACATGAATTACTACACGTAGGTTCTATCAGCCACGTTGTGCTTCTACATTGAACAGTTTAGGTCATAGATTTGACCCATTGAAGTTGTCAGTCACATCCGTGCGTGACTGCTGTGTGGAATGACACAGAGGTTTAGTATCCAATGGATTTTATTGGTGCCAGGCCAAGGGCGTGTGTCTGTTGTTTGCCCACACAGGAATGTGTCTATCATTAATATTAACTGTGGAGATTAATGGGAAGTGATGTGACCAACTCTCATCTCTTTAGGGCAAGTTCAGCGTTTAAGTGACCACATGATCCTTTTTAATCTATTTTATTTGTTTTTTTTTTTTACATTTTGAGTTATGTACTCAGCAAATAAAAAGGACTGATCATTTCTTTTCCCTTTTTATGAGGATCCTTTTTGCACATTTTTAGATTAGCACCTAACAGAATCTAAACTAGAGAAGATTTTTTAACTATAGCTGCAAACTAAACATGTAAATATCAACACCGGACCTAATTTTCTACTTTAACTGTAGAAATGGAGGCTGCTGTTCTGCTCCGTGTCAGACTTTTCAGATCCCAACATGTCCACATGACAAAAAAAATCTCCCTTTTGTCTTGACTGTTTAGATTTACTTTGTTCTGTGTCACGTTCACTGTCCTCTATGTTTGTCTTTGTTGGCTTTGTGCAAATTTCCTGCCTCCATCTAGTGAAAGAATGCAGAGCAATGTCCAAATGGCAAAAATGAGTGTAGATTGCAACATAAAAAAACTATATCATATCAAATGGTAAATTATTATAATCCCATGGCTACACTGTATATTGTTGTGATCCAAATAAGGGAATAGATATGGGGATACATCTTGGCCTTGGTTAAGCCTAAGCACACACATGCACTACACATTACACATCCATACATACAAAAAAAACAAACCTTCCCCTGCTGGCTTTCAGAAAAGTTTTCTCCTTCTATGGCAAAGAAAATATTTATAGACCTGCAGCTTCTTACTGTTCCAACCAAACCGTCTCCACACACTCGTACATGTTGTTCTCAGTGATTATCAACACCATAACACTGATGATCTCAGTGTGGTTTAGGGGACTTACTGCAAATTCATCTAATCTTACTAAAGCTACAGTCTTTCTCTCCCCATTTTTTTTTTTTGAACAAAACCTCTTATTATACTCTCTTTAAAAACACCACGAGCTGCAATTTTCACAAATCACCATCATTTTCATGTAATAAACAATATAATGAAAGTGCTTCCCAACATGGCGATTGTCTTAAAGCAGTAAGGAACTGCTTAGGCTGTGGTAATCACAGAGCACCGCTGTGGTCCAGGAGGGGACAATCATTTACTGTTAGCAGGAGGAGGGGACTTCAAAGAACGCCGGGAGGAAAAGGGGGGTGAAGGCAGAGAAAAGAGGGGAAGCAAGTGGTTGATGAAAGAGTTTGTACAACTGAATTGAGGATTTTAAGATCCCCGCCCTCTGCACCCCTCCACCCTGACCTACTTTTTGCCTCTGCTGACAAACTTAGATGATTCAGCACTTCACTCCATCTCCCTCCCTTCTTCACCCCCTCCTCTGCCACCTCCCAGTCCTCCCAGTGTTTCTCTCCTGCTCCTCGTTCGTTCTGCCTCTCGTCTCGTCTTGTCTTGTTTTGCATTCCCTTTTGTCAATGTCTCCAACAGAGCTCGTTTTTTTTTTCTGAGAGCTGAATCTGAAGTAACCCATTATCAGGAATCATTTGTTCAAATTAATTCTCCAACTCCCGCTGCTAAACGGCAGGGAATGAACCGTTTTCACACTGCTGAAGAATCCCAAGACACTGACATGTTTGCAACTTTTTAGGAATTGGATTTCAACTTGGGTTTGCTAGCAGACTGGAAGTAGGTGCTATAGTACGTCTAGATAAGATTATAAAAATACAAAACAAAACATTTTGTTGAGTAGTTTTTTACACAATAAAAGTGATGGATTAATCTGAGGAAAATGTTATACTGTGGCCCCTCCTTTGTTGTCCACTCGTACTCTTGTTTCTCTCCCACAGACCCATCCACTGCTTCTGTCAGCAGCTGTGAATCTAATGTGTTCTGCTTTCTTGTGGTATTTCTTTCTCACTTTTTATCCAACTCTCTTGGTTGATTCTCTTTCATGTCCTTTCCTGAACACAAACACTGTCTTGTTTCTGACCCTTCTTCTGTCTGTGTGTTTGCTTTCAAAGGCCTTATTACAACAATAGATGTAATGGACACTGTGACACTATGAACCTGAGCTCTGCTTATTGTGTCTGATCACACAAACGGGGAAGATGATGAATAGGTGAAGGATCATGTAGGCAACAGGCCGACCTTACAGGATACAAGTGTTTATTTACTGGCATCAGTGGTCATTTTACTAGTTAATGACTGTCATTGACAAGTAAAAAGAAAAAGGATCTTCCTCCTTCACCATGTGAATTTGTGAAGAGTGACAAGTGAGAAAATACGGCTGAATATTAAATGTTAGTTATACAGCTCAACTGTACATTTATTATTATTATTCCATTAAGCCACTATTCTGTTTTTTGGTGTGGAATTAATTACATTTAATCAGAGACTTAATTATTGCAATTAGAGCTGGAAGATAAGTGAATAAATTAAATCTTCAATCTTATTATATTTTTTTCTGGCTATAAGAACTGAATCCAAAAGTAGTTTTCCATGAGTATATTTGATTAGAGAAGCACATTTACAATTTAATAGATTACAAGAAGCAAAGAGGTTGTATTTTTAGAGGAGAATCTTGATTTTGAAATGTGGGCAATTTTTTCCCCATTTTCAGAAAACTTGGTTAATAGTATATTAAATGATATATTGCTGAACCCTAGTTATGATCTGGATTTTTAATTTTCTTTAAACATTATTTTGTAACGCTTTCCACACATTTCAGGAATGAGGTTCACTTACAATGGCAGCAAACTTGAATACATCTGAAATGTGAAAATTTGTTGCTATTATTCATGTTTGTCTAGAAGAACTACCTTTGGGATTTAGACTGAGTAACTTGAAGATGGAGGGAATCTTGTATTCAGTTTTCTGATAGTGTTAAAAACCTTGGGTCATTTTAGCTCTGCTCATATGACTTACTTTCATCTTGTGTCAAGATATATGTCGATAACAGTCACTTTTCATCATTGTCATTGAAAAACCCGGTTTACATGCACACTAAAACTCCTATCATTATGCAATTTTTGGAGTTATCGCAGCAGGTATCAGATTATGAGAAATCAGATGAATAGACTTAGATTTCTCCCCAATGTTCTGTTGTCTTCGGTCATGTATACCTGTCAATCTGATTTATTTTGTTCTTTTGTGTGTGTGAAACAAAAATCATTGAGAACAGAAGCGATGTAGTCATAATGAGTGGAAGACAATAAGAAGAAGTTTGAGGATGTACAAATGCACGTCAAAGCAAATCTGATAATGGACTAAAACATGTCAGCCACAGTTTTTTTTACCTTCACGTTTCTGAAGTGCATAGAAACACGTCAAATCTGATTATTCCACTTATGTGATTACTCTCAAATATGGGGTTTTTATTGTCGTGTAAACTCGGTGTGGGATGGACTTGAATTATACTCAATGGACTCTGAGCTCTTTGTGTTTGTGCTTCTTTGTGGGAAATACAGAATTCTGTGTCTGTCCTGCAAACAAAACCGATTTGTTTATGATAAAGGAAATCTAGAGAAATATGAGACTTGTACAGAGGGAGGTACCCTGATCCAGTGGAAAAAGGTTGCTTTAATTCGAAAAGGCAGGTTTAGAGAAATGTGCTTATCAGGCGTTTCTGCTGGAATTGTTTGGGTGTATCCCCCCCCCCCCCCCCCCGGGGTTTTACATCATTCACCTAGCCTAACGCTGAACAAAAACCCAGAAACAGATGAAAATCAGTTGGATTTCCTTAAAATCTGGTTTGTGTGGTCTGATTTCAGGTTGGTCATTAAGTGTTTATGTGTGAGTGCATCCTTCTTTGCGTGTGTGCAGGCTGCAGATGGGTTTTTGGGAAGGGGCCCAGTGTACACAATTGCTCCATTGAGCCGTCTTACACCCCCTGAGTGTCTGCTGCTCACTCTCTCAAACACACACACACCCTGGTGCGACTTGTCACAGTTTGCTCAGTTCAGTCTGAATTCTCGGCCGAGTGAAACTTCTGGACCAAGGTCCTGTGGATTTTGCAAACATTCACTCTAATTTTGCTGCTCCCTCCTCACTCTTTACTTCTTTTTCTCTTTTATAGACATTTGTTATGAAGTGACAAATGTTGAAGCAGCGTTTGTTTGATGGTAACCTACAGTCTAATGAGCTGCTCCACATGTCTGAAGCAGAGCAGGCGTTTCCTACAACCAGGCATCAGCAGGTATCTGTGTGTGAGACACATTTCTAATAGCGCTGTGATGTTTTGGATAGTTTTCCCCCTTCTGTCATGCTTTATTAAACATCAACGATGGACACAAAGAGAGCACTACAGCTTTGTGTTGTTATTTTTCCAGCAGCAGCTGAAAAATGTCCTGCGTCTCTCTGTTTCAGTTTTGACAATCACACCACTATATTTATCATCCTGGCCAATTTATCACTCCATTTGTAGATTTAGAGCTGGGTAGAGCTGAGATATGGGTGAAATGTTATCAAGAAACATTTCCATATTTAAGTTATGATGATATTCATCACAATAACTCATTCTTCCTTGGCAGTTTTAAAGGAAATATTTGGAGTGAAACTTGAAACAGATGAAAGATAGAGAGAAAAAATGGTGCAAAACAAGGGGAACATGATGTTTGAAGGCACAAACAAGTGAAAGCAGCATAAAATAAAAACATGCAACAAGATAAAAGTGTTGTAAAAGATGAGAAAACGATAAAGAAAATGATACATACAGTTACTTAAAAAAACTAATAAGATGAAAGTGGAGTCAAAGAAAAAGATGCAACAAGATTAAAACAGTAAAAGATAATGACTTGGACATCATAGCAAAGGGAAAGTGACACAAAACATTGTAAAAGACACACAATAAAAATGTAAAATATGCAACAAAGAAAGAAGACACGATCCGCTGGAAGATGAAAATCATGAAAGGATAATGTAAGAGACAAAAGAAGACATCAAGATGAAAACACTCCTATAGTTGTGGATTTTCTGATTTGGTCTGTTGAAGAAAATCTACAGCTACTGCTTTCCACTGCTCCCTTTAGGGGTCACTACAGGAAATCATTTTATTAAACTGGCTTTTGCTTGAATTGTAATTGTTTTTTCTGTTCTCCTTGTTCTTCTTAATGTGAAGCGTCTTTGAGTGTCCAAAAAAGTGCTATATAAGTTTGATGTATTATTATTATTATTATTATTAATAATAATAATAAAGAAAAGTAGTACAATTCGAGTTCTTATTCAACAAGATGAATACAAAAAAAAACTAAACAATTTTCTTTATGGTCAGAGCTTGACAAACATTTGGCCAAACATTAAAACATTTAAAACAGTTGCAATGTAAATATGTTTGTTCAACATCAAAACATGCATTAATAGAATTAAGTATAACATGGCACCGACAGATTTTTGTATCGGTTTAGTTCATTTATCTGAGAACATGTGTTTAAAAGGACTTTATGTGTGTGAGGGGTGTTTTTGATGAGCAGTAGCTCAGTGGTTTACGCCACTGACTTTGGTGCGGAAGATGGCCGGTTCGAGACCCATGTGATCTTTACTCTATACATCCCAATGTGGCCACAAGGGGGCACAAGCCCCATTGTGCCAGTTCCAAGCCCGGTTGTGTCAGGAAGGGCATCCAATGTAAAAAAAAAAAAAAAACTATGGCAAATAAACATGCGAAGGTGATTCGCTGTAGCGACCCCGAACGGGAAAAAGCTGAAAGAAATCATCATCATATTAAATGTAGATGGTGCCAAATCAGAGGCACTGTCCGATCTGCTTTGGCGGACACCTGAAGGGAAATTTCTGTCTATTCTTTATTTTCGCTGTGATGTAAAAGTGTGGATTTTTTTTTTCTTACATAGGATTGAAATGGTAGTAAAACTGCAGATCATGTTTGTTGTCAAAATGTCCCGTAGGTGTAAATGTGAGAGTGGATGGGCGTTTGTATACGTCAGTCCTGTGATGAACTGATGACACCCTCGTGAGGATTAACCCTTTAACAGCAGCAGTCTCTCTGGCGCTCCATTTTGCATGTTACAGAATTAAAATCACTTTAACTCCTGAACTGTTTGCGATATCCACAAAATTCAAATGGCAACAAAAAGCTGAGATTTGAGCTTTCCGACATTATATAAAATATTCCAGCAGCAATGTGGGACTCTAATACAAGACCTCCACACAGGCTAAAAAAAAGACCAAAAAGCATGTTTGAGCAGATGTAAAGCAATTGAAAGGTTATTTTTGCAAACTGAAAAAGTTTTCATTAAGGACATTTACAGTTATTTCTGATAATAAATATGCTAAATATTTAAAGTCTACTTTTCTCTTTTTTACTGAAACACACTGTTTTTAAGTATGTATTATTTATTATATAATGATGATTATTAGATCCTAATGGCCAATATGAACACAAAGTTACAGAACAATTCTGGCAAAAAAGACATTTTCTGGCCTTTTTTTTTAATATTAATTTTTTTTATTCAGAACAGTTGCATTGAAAAAATATTCAGGACATTAACATTACAAAGTGTACTGTTGTTTTTTTTTTTTTATCTGACACTTGTTGAAAAAGAAAACATGAAGACATCTATGCGGCCTGTTATAATGGCAGTTTTAGAAGGGTTAAAGAGTTTGGAAAATGAATGAATGTTTGTTTTCTTATCTATTATTAATATTTTTAGCTGCATCACAAAGCAGAAAAATCTGATAAGTCTTAATAAAATGAAGATTTCCACTCTGTTGCCCACTATTTCCTGGTCCCAATTTGTGTTATTAGACTTTTTCCAGTAGTGGGTGTAATTACTTTTTGATACCAGATGAATGATCACATGGTCCTTCACACATAGATAAACCTGCCACTGGCTCTCTATTTTATCATTTCCTTCTACTTTTTGGTCTAAGTTTTTAAAGTTGCCATCAGTTTCTGTCTGTCATGCTTTTTTTACAGAGCGGCTAACATCTGCCATCCGTTAATGATGAAATTATAATCAGCCATGTACAACATTTTCTGCTGTATTATTTCCCTTAAGCACCATTTAGCCAGAGCGGTGAGATAAATTTAAAAGAGAACGCTCAGATTGAGTCACTTGAGCCACTGGATTACTTGGATTTTTTTTTTTTTTTTTAGAAGATTGTTCAGCTCTTGTGCCGCAGGATGTGAGAGAAGATTGGGAAACTGCAAAATTGTCAAGTTAGAGGCAGAAACGGAAAAACATGGGGGAGGAAGAGGGTAAAAAGTATGAGCATCGATCAGCGGAGGTGGCATACAGCGAAGGAGGTGCCACCAGATGTCGCAGAGAGGTGCATTAAAAACACGAAGAAGCCTGGAGAAGTGCAGGAGGAGGGTAAAAACTTCACTGATTTGTAATTTGACAGTTTAACTTCAAGGTTTGCTGCCACGGAGGCACAACAAAAAACAGTTTCAGCAGGTTCAGCTTCAACACCATATTACTGGGAAGCTCTGCAGGGAGGCAAAACAAAAGCCTACCTCTGCATCCTCCTATGAGCAGCGACACCCCAGTTAAGGCTGGTTTATTTAGCCTGTTTTTCCAGCAACAAGCATCTTTCACTGCTTTCATCCTTTCATTCTGAAATACTGCCAAAAAATACTGTGTGTGTGTGTGTGTGTGTGTGCGTGCGTGTGCGTGTGTGTTGCCCGAGGACACAGAGATGTGATTAAAGAGGAGGGAAAAAAGTATGACTTGTTCTCGATTCTTTTTTCTCCTGGATAAATAACTGGCAGAGGTAGTTGAGGAGGACAGCATCACCACAGGGAGTCTGAATCAGGGATATTAACACGGTCACAGTGTGAACGTGTGCAGTCTCACTGCAGGAGATGTCAGACTTACCCTCTTTGTTTCTGCCACAGTGCTGAGGGATGTGGAGAACTGGAGATGTGAGGGTGCAGACATTACATCCTCGAAGGAAGCAATCAGTCCTTTTTTTTTTAGTCTCTCAACTGAATCACACAAACTAGTGCATCATCTTTCATGAAATTTGGTGGAAAGGAGGAATATGGACAAAACAAGATCCAAGTGCCAAAGATTGAAGAGAGAAAAATTAAGCAAATTCAAACAAATATGTTGAAAACACTCCTATTGTTATAGTTGCATTCCAGCAACTATCAAAGTATTTCCAACATGAAATTGATTATAAAATTCAAAGAAGTTCTAAAAGTCATTCAAATTCCAAGCACCAAATTTCTCAAAAATAAAATAAATTCAATCCATGAAATAAATTCCTACATTAAACGAATTCCAAAGATCAAAGAATTCCAAACATGGAATGAATTCAGAAAATTAAAAGGAATTCCAAAAAGCAAAGACATTTCAAAAACATTAGTGAAACAAAGATCAAAGAGGAATTAGGGAATGAAACATGTCCCAACCATTAAATAAATACATGCCTTCAAATTTCCAAAATGAAAGAAATTCACATGAAGGTATACATAAAGGTGTAACACACACATAAAGGTCATCAAACCCTTAAAATAGGAAACTCAATATCAAAGAAAATTCAAAGATACAGCAAACGCCAAGGGTATAGAAAAAAAAAACTCCAAACATGAAATAAACCCCCATTATCATACAAATTCTGAAAGTAAACTAAACCTGTGCTTTTCATGTGTGTCCTCGCTACATGTCTGCTTTTGGCAAATAATCAAACCAGTCCATTGACTATTGATGGAACCCTTTCTCATTTATTTCCTCAGAGGTTTCTTGTTACATAATCTATACAACAACTGCAAACATTGATCGGACACAAAAGCCATTCCAGACTGGTAGTTTAGTTTTGTGCTGCTTTGAAAGAAAAATAAATTATGCGATGTGTTGTAATTGATTAGGGATGGTGATGGTTTTCCTTTACCCCATCTTGGTTGTATTTTATTTTTTACTTACATTTTTATCGTTATTAAATTATTTGTAATATTTTTTTTTAATCTTCTTTTTGTTACTGAGGTATTTTTTGTTGTATTGTTTTCTCTTTTTTGTCTGGGGAATGCATTTATTTTGTTTCCACAATAGACACATTGTATCTTCATTCTGTATTGTTGTACTTTTGCTTCAGTAGAAAATGCATTGCTTTGTAGTATCAAAAAAGATTTACCGTAAAATAAAAATGTTGATCAAAAAAGACGCATATGAAGATTCAGTAACCTCACATGTTTGCATATTTCCTGATGTGAAGCATTCATCCGATAAATATGTACATACCACATTGAACTCCTGGGGATGATAGAAAGACAAAGGGAGGGATTTGTTATGCAGCCACTAACTAATAAATGAAAGGAGAGTGGGAATACTGAATTTTTAATGACCGATTATATTTATTGCGGATAGCATCGTAGCAGATACTTGATCCATTTAATGTGGTTGACATCAGTATCAGTATAGCTCTGTATTATGTTGCGTCATGTAACCTGTAAGGTGCTAAAAGTAGAAAAGGAGGCTTTTATAGTAATTTCTTTTTGATATTTCATTATTTCCTATCAAGTTTCAAGCCCAGCGGTTATGCAATTCAATCAAATGTCGCATCTCACAATGTAAGAATAGCGGAAAAAAATAGGAACAAAAAATTAACATTAACAAAAACAAACAAACGATTATGAAAGACAAATTAAGCATTTTTTTTCCTTCTTTCACTCTTGTCTTTTTTGATGATTTTTTTTTTGTCTTGTATTATTGTAATGCGAGTTCATTTCCAGGTCAATGTGGAGCGTGTACTTGGATATTAAGTATGAATGATAATGCATGTTTTATAGCGGTGTATTTCTAGATATAGTATAGCCATTGTAGAGGTAAACATTTAAGACATAAAGTGGTGAAATGCAGGAAAACTCAGGACCAGTGCATTAAAATACTTATGTTAAAGTCAAAGGCAGAGGGAGTATAGAGTAGAAATGAGATGTGTGTGTTTTGTTTTTTGTTTTTTTTATTAGAGTGTAACCCATTAGATGTGACAAAGTAGTTTAATAGATTCATTTTCTCTGAGCTGTGATTGAAGATGTCACTGAATGAACTGTTTTGACATTTCTGATGATCCGACCCGACAGCCCCGTCAAAAAGGACTTCTCACATTGGGGCTTTAAGAGGACGATGCTCGTACCATTGCCTCATCAGCCAGCGCTGCTTTAAAGTTTTGTGTTTTTCCTCTGAACCCCTGTGGCGATGTGTCTGCTTGTGTGTTCTGGGCAGGTCAAAGGTCAGGCTCTGCCAATGAGTACTGGGCCAGGAGCTGGTCTGGAGTCAGTGTTGTGCTCTAGGACACTTCAGCAGGACAGATGTTGGCTGTCAGTGGGGCTTGAACCTGAGCCGTTCACTTGAAGGATGTTTTCTCCAAGCACTTAGAGCTGTTCTCTGTTATCATGACATACTCCATGCGGGATAATACAACATTATTACTAGAAAAACCTCTGGGTTCAGCGCTTTAACACACGGGACACTTTAAATAGAGCGGAAAATAGCTGGCTCACTATATGTGTCGAAGTAGGAGGTGAGATGCTTAATTTACGTATGTTTGAAGTATTCTTGGAGTAAATCAGTTTAATTTAGGAGATAATCTACATTTTTTTAACTGGGGTCGTTTCACAGCTAATAACAGAAGCAGCAGAGCATATTCTAGACTGTTTCAGCAGGCACTTGGCATTCAGCGAGGGACACAACAGTGTAATAAAAACAACGGAATGAATAGTAATTTCACCACTTTTTTTTTTTTTCCCCCTGAAATGACAAGCAGAGCTGCAGAATTAATCAGAATATTATCAAAATGGCAATACCAGCAGGTGCAATAACGAAATTGCAGGAGCTGCAATTTTTTTGATCAAATGTGTCACAACAAACCGTTCTAAATGAAACATTGTGGTGCTACAGAGATGACCCGCACGATAAATCAGATTCTCCAGATGCATACTTGTGTGGCACAGACTCCAGTGAAAAAGCACATTGTGATTTTTAGATATATTTTTTTCAATCTCTGTGGAAAAACTGAAGACGCCTCCACTGTGCAAAGATCAGCAATGCAGTCTTTCATTCAGTCCTTCTTTAGATCATGAGCATTTGGCAACTGGCAATTAAATGCAGCAACAGCAGGTTAAAAATCCATCACATGCAGATATTCCTCTAATGTGGCATACTTTTGGACTTGCATGAAGAAGTGCATTTCCATAAACATATTTTCTGCATATTTTGAAGTCTCATTAGAAAATATTTATGGAAAATCCCAGTCTGAAAAAAAAAAGTCCTGAAGTTGCAGCACAAGTTCTTACACACTCTTGAGGGTCTTTTTTGCCTTGCTTGAAAGTGATTATATCGGTTTTATGGCAAATATGTAAACATTGTTTTTGTCGTACATTCTGACAGGAAACTAGGAAAACCAGCTCTGCTTCTTTTTCTTTATTTAATTTGTAACATAGTTCATCTCACCGCCGTCTAACAATATGACAGAGCTGAGTATATTCACCCTTAACCTATCAATGGAAATGCAGCTACAGGAATTTACTTCTTTTTGTCTTCACATGACATTTTAATAAACACACAGCTATCATTATAATTAATTGTAGAGCGTCCTGGGTTTATTTAATTACAGAATACAGACAGAGTCTATTCAAACAGTAATATGACACTGAACATAGGGTTTTAGGCTATTATTTCATTCATGTTGTCATATGAAAATTGACAGTTATTATAATATACTTGTAGCTTGTGACTTAAAGGGGAATCTTACTTGTTCACGCCCCCGTTTCTCTGCTCAATATGTTATTTCAGGGAAAGTACTGATTGATTTATTTCAGGGTCTTACTACTTTTTTCTCAAACTGGTGTCTGTCTTATGCAGGAGTGGGCAACTCTGGTCCTCGAGGGCTGGTATCCTGCATGTTTTAGATATTTCCGTCTTCCAACTCACCTGGAAACCATTACACTGTTATCAGGCTTCTGCCGAGCTTGATGATGAACTGATCATTAATTGAACCAGGTGTGCAGGAAGAGGGAAAGATCTAAAACATGCAGGATTACCGGCCCTCGAGGACCAGAAATGCCCACCCCTGTTCATATGTATGCTTTTTTTTTTTTTTTTTCCCAAAAGGGACACTTCACTAAAAAAAGAATTCTGTTTGCCTTCTTTTTTGAAGAATCTTTGTAATAGTTAACAATAATAATAATAATAATAATGATAATTAAAGTGTATAATACAGTACCTGATGCAACTATATGTAAGTTATTGTAAACTATCAGAATATAACTGCATGATTTTACTGTTTCTAGCTACTTTTTTTTTTAAAATTGAAAATGAAATGGACTAAAATCATAATCTTTCTTTTAAGCTTATGTTGAGTTCTAGCAATAAATTTTGAGACCACATTGTGTCATCACTGTTGCTGCCTGTTACTTGTCAGTTAGAGATTATCTGATTTTGTAATGAATAAATATTGCAGATTAAATCAGTCGGTTGGCGTAAATCATTATATCAGAAACACAGTGTGATGTGGATTTATAGTGAGGAATCAAAGCCGCATTCTAGCTCTAGTGGAATTTTACTGCAGCTCAGAAAAATCCCAGACATTTCCTCTAAACCGTGTTGTATTGATGAGTTTGTGTTTACGTCCCCTGATATTTGTCTGTGTAATATAGTTGTTTGTGTCATTTCTACATGTACATACGTTCTTCCTCTGTGTGTATGTGTGGAATTCTTGGCTTTGATCTGTGTTGATCTGTCGGTGGTTGTGATCAGGTTACAGTGGATTATAGTCTGACTGTTGGAGGCTGGACAGAAGCTAGATTTGCGTGTAACTGAACTGCCACACTAATGCATGTGATCTCTGAGACTCGCACACACAAATACAAGCTGACACTTGTTAACACAGACACACATGCTTGGCTGATATTTTTGGGGCTTAAAGGTTGCCATCCCATTAGCAGAGGGATAGGTGTAAGCGCTCTGTAGTAACGGCACAGACAGAAAAGATTAGATTGAAACACCAAAATATAATGTTAAAAAATAAAAGCTTCATATGACTTTAACACTGTCCATTAATTGATTTTTTTTTTTTAATGTTTGAGTTGTTTAGCTGCAACTAATGATAATGTTAACAATAAAGTCTGTCATAATAACAGGTGCATGTTTTGACTGACTTTTATCATTATCATTTTTATCATTTTATCATGTTTTTGTTGTATTCTCATGGTTTTCTTTGCTTTCTGAGCGGCTGTGGTTTCAGTTCAGGGTTGATGTTATGTGATCTTTATTATTTGTCAGTATGTATTGTACACAGACTTTTAACAGCATGCAGGAACACACCACACACTGTAGACAAGGCAGATCAGGCCAAATGGGGCTTGAAGTGCTTTCCTCAAAGGCAGATCAGCCAACATTTTAAAACCAGCAACCTTTTGGTCACTAGACCCTTCTCGCCTTGGGACTGTGGATTCATTATCACATATTTTTAAAAATAAAATGCAATTAAAATTGGGTGATTATCATTAGCCCAATTACTATATCTGTGCACACAAAATGGGAAAAGCCAGAGCAGATAATAAATAAAAAATGAAAAGCTTCAAAAACAGAAGGCCACGAGGGATCATCCTCAACAATTACGTATCTGGAAAATAGCCATTAAGTGAATTTTGGTGATTTCCTGTTGCACCTAAAGCTTACAAAGATATGGAATACCCTGATTCTGAAAATGGCAATCATTTGAGTTTGATACAGATCAGCACATTATGTTTAGATATTCTGAATTGGATCTTATTCTACTTGTAGCATTTTCTAATTAAGACATGTGTTTTTGGCTGATATTGTGTAGCTTTTAGAAGCGTTCATTAAACTTGTGTACGGTGCATTCAGAATATGCTCAGAATTGGAATTTTTAGTTCAGTTTGTGAGACATAGCCTCTTGCCTGTTTACTCTCAAGTCTGTGTTTTAGACAAACTAACGAACCAACACTTTTTCTGGCTGGAACAGAAATATGTGTCCTGAGGAAAAAAACACATCTCTGATCAGAACAAACATTATAAGAAAGAATATCAGCAGGTTTTTTTTTTGACCTTTTCAAGAAAGCAGTCTGCCATCGATGGAAAATTCTCAATGCATCTCAATTTCATGCAAAGAAGTTAGCTGACACAAGCAGCTCCAGTTCTTCAACTTTTCCATGTATCTATTTTGATAAAGACACGCTAAGAATGATCACATAGAAGAGAATGCATTGGTAAATGTAAATGGGAACAGAACAGCTCACCAGATATATTTTTAGATTAAGATTAAGAGCAAAAATATATTATATATTTGTATATTTGTTCAAAGCGAAGGCAGTCATTGTCATCAAAACAAGTGTTCATCAGTCAGCCACAACATTATGACCACTAACAGGAGACGTGGTAATGATACTGATTATGTCATTACAATGGAGTATTTCACTAGGGGTGATATATTAGGCAACAAGTCAACATTTAGTCTTCAAAGCTGATGTGTTGGAAGCAGCAAAATGAGAAACATAAGGAACTGAGTAACTCTGACCAGGTCTGTGTTGTAACGGTGATGACTGGGTCAGAGCATCTCCACAACTACAGGTCTTCTTCTGTGTTCCTGGTCTGCAGTGGTTGGTACAGACCAAAAATGGACTAAGGAAGGACAACGCAATCTCTGGACAGTTGACCATCTGTGTTGGACAAATAAATCTGATCCATGGAGGTCCACCTCTCTGCTTGCTGGACTTCAGAGATCTGCTGCTAACATCTTGGTTCAGATACCACAGCACACCTTCAGAGGTTTGGTGGAGTCTAAGCCTTGCGTCAGAACAGTTTTTGTGGAACAAGGGGAACCTACACAATATTAGACAGGTGGTGATGATGTTCTACTCCTACAGATGCTGGATTGGTTGAGATCCAGTTGTTCTTTAAACCACTTTTGGTTGGTACTGACCACTTTACATTGTGAATTAATGATAGTAATAATAATAATAATTTCCTTCTTGTCAAAAGCTGCTCAGATCCATATTCTTTCCCATTTTGCTGTTTCTATCAGATCAACTTCAAATGGTAAATGTTCACTTGTTGCTTAAAGTATCCCACCCACTGACGGGTCCCGTTGCCTGTCAGTGTCACAATACTGTGGCTGATTGGTGTATAAGCTCACTGTTGATGAGTGGAGAAAGTAAATATATGGCATTTTCACTGGAAAAGATTTGTCAGATATCAACAATGCAATTTTTTGGTTTCTTTTTTCAGACAAGTTCAAGTAGGAGATGTCTTTTTACCTTTACATATTTGAACTGTCATCTGCAGTGTCAGAAGGCGTCAGCTGATTGCTGTGACATGCCCTTATGTGTTGTACAGCGATCAGCTGACACCTTCTGAGGAAGACTGCAGATGACAGGTGAAACATGTAAAGGTGAAAAAACATCTCCTACTTGTCTAAAAAAAAGAAACCAAAAAATTGCATTTATTATAAGTAGAAAAAATTAACTTGTTGGATATAGATATCAAAAATAGTTTTATTGAGTTTTTTATTTTCTTTGGAGGAAAAGTAAAGGGGTTCATATCTCTCTTGCAGTAAACACAGGGTTCTGACATGTAGAGCTATGAATACATTCAGTTCAGTCAACGTTTACATAGAAAAAAAAATGAACCTGCTATTTTTGATTTAAGCTTGGATTTGTTACACTCTTGAATTTGACTATTGAAATTCAATGCGACAGCCTCAGTTTGTGTTCATTGTTATTTGTCTTCAGGTGCTTTGGCAACACCATATGTATGTGTCGTATTATGAAGCTGTTGGTTGTGACCTGTCATCCGTTGTTTTGTCATTGCACCTTAACCTGACGCACTGTATAGCTGAATGACAAAAACATCTAAAATTGCCCTCCTCATTTTAATGAAGACAAATTCTCAATCAGTGTGAGCTGTGATGCGGTGCTTCATGTTGCTCTACACACCAGCCAACAACACAAAGACACACACCATAGGGATACACAGACCCACGAGGGCTGTTAGGTGGCTCAAACCAGGAAAACAAACCAACCGGCTTCACAAACAATGTAACTAAAACTCACCGAGATGTTGAAGTTCTGGTCTTTTTACAGAAAAACATAACAATGCAAACAATGTACAGTATCATAGGACAACAATTAATTAATTCTATTATTATTTAATATTCATAATGTTTTAACCCATCAGTTATTGTTTAATAAAATGCGAGAAAATAGTCCTCAAATGTCTTGAAATCAGTTTACTGTGATGTAGAAATAATATATATAAAATTATAATATTATTTTATATATAAAATATAAAAAGAAGTGTTTGCATTTAAAAGACTGAAGTTATTCATATTAACACCCAACAACTAAGTGAGTCACTATAAATTGTATTTTACTGTCAGTATAATTTTTTTTTTTTTTACTTTTTACTTTTTATATTTTGCTTTTATGTAAAGTCTCTCTGACTTCTCTAAATTCCAAGTGCTATATAAATAAAATCTATTCTAATCAGTTATTAACTCATGAGGAATAGTAATTGGTTTGAATACTTCAAAGTTATGTTTTCATCTTCTTAAAGCTGCACTGCTTGAGTTCTTGGCATTAAGCCAAGCTAAATCCACCAAACTTCAAGGGTTGTGTCTGTATGCTGTGATTCAATTGTATCCCTACTCTGGACTCTCTTTATTTCAGGCTGTAGAAAATCTACCACATAACACTTGTGTCATGCCCACACTAAGGCAGATAGTTAGCAAAAGTAGCATTCTTCTACAAGTTTGTGCTTTTTCTACAAATTTAAATCATAACCACAAAATGCAGATTTTTAAAAGCTCTTCCCAAATGAACATTTTTGAACATTGTTTACATTGATCTTTGTGGCCAGGGAAAACAATGAATGAAAACTGGCATATTTTTGCTTGATGAACATGCACCTGAAACATCAAATGGTGTATAAGTCATTGTTTTACCTAAAGCAAAACTTTAGGTAAATTTAGTTTGTAACTGAATTTATCTTTGTAACGTAACGTCATGAGTGAGTAAAGCTTCTGCATCTGCTACTGCAGCGTCTACGTTTTATAGGCCACCAGAAACAATGGTTGGTCTGTCTCTCTCTCTCTCTCTCTCTCTCTCTCTCTGTCTCTGTTTGTGTCTCTCTCTCTGTCTCTGTCTCTCTCTGTCTCTGTTTGTGTGTCTCTCTCTCTCTCTCTGTCTTTCTCTGTCTCTCTCTCTATCTATCAATCTATCCATTTCTCTATAGATAGAGAGTATTTCTTTATTTTTTTAAAACAGAAGAGTAAAATTCCTGTTTGGATACCATTGTGGACGGCGCATTGGTTTAATCACAGGTGTTTCAGACAGGTGGTTAAAATACATGATTGACAGCTGAAATCAGCTCCTACTCAGTAGCTCTATATGCAAACTTGTTGAAGTGACTTCGCTTTTCGACACCAGCATGATACAGCATCAGGTTGTCTATTTTTATACTTGGTCTTTTGATTAGCTCGGTATCTGTAGCTTTGGGACATAATAGCCTTTTGAGAAGGTCATCTTTAGACTTTGGAAAACATTTCACCATTTTATATAAACAAACAATTAATGGAGGAAATAACTGTCAGGTGAAATATCAGTGAACATATGGTCTGTTTTGGTTCTAAAGACTAAATTTCACTTCATTAGCTCTTCATTTCCATGGACAGGCCTTATGAAACAGGTCTAAATAATTACACTTAGTGCTTTAGAGTTTGTCTTTGCAAACCTGGAGGACAAAACTCTTCATGAATTCTACAAATCACACCTGTGCTTTTCCTACTGATTCAACATGTGAAAGTGCAGTGTTTATGAGATGATTATCAGCTATTCCCCCAAACTAGAAAAAAAAAAAACACAAACGGGCTTCACACCACAGTGAAAGACAACTCGTCTGTATGAGCTCCGTTTTGCCTCCATGTGTCACGTCCATTTGTAAAACGGCCAACTAAGCAAACGGCTGCCAAAATGACAGCAGAAAAGACAGGCAGGAAAAAACAGGGAACAAAAAGTCACAAAGAAGCAAAAAAATAAAAATAAAACAAAGGCAGAGGAATAATAATTCAGACGTGGTTTTATGGAGGGTTATGATAATTAGATGTTAACTGGACAGCACACTGGTGGAAGGATTCGTGCTAGGCCTCTGTCAGACCGATATGATCTCCTCCAGTCTGATTTAGGTCACTTTCTTATTTGAGCATGCATCAGATACAAGTTTGCATTTTTTTAAAAAAAAAAAAACCCAATACAACTCAAATCTGAGGGTCAGTCCACACTTAAATCTAATTTGGATCACATTTAGACAAACAAATGGAATAAGCCTCAATTGAGAACTAATGCTTCCATTAAAGTAGAAAAAAAAACCCCATTGTGATCTTAATAAAGTAACAATGGCCAAAAAAGTTATTTTCATTATGTAATATCTGTAATGAGTATTTGATGGTTAATTGTATAATCTTTTAGTCTAAACATAACAATTTGCAATTCAAATGTACTGAAAAAATTTTTTGCATAACCATACTCACATTTTTGCTGATTGTTATTTTATTTTTTTTACAACAACATGCTTATCTTTTGTTTTTTGGGGAAATAACATCTATTTTAATTCCATCAACCTATCTGCTATTTATTTGATTGAAATCTCTGAATCTACTGAACATACTTTTGTTTAAAGGTTGAATAATCTCTCCATAGACAGATTTCCGTATCGCTGTAACATCTCATGGTTTCTGAAATCTCTGTTACACTGACGTGTTTATGCTTTTTGTGTTTTGCGCACAGTTTTAATCAATTACATTTGTGTTCAAAGAAGAGGCAGATAACAGGCCGAGACAATTTCCACTAAGAGGTTTTCAAAGCCTCTCATGTGATGTGAGTCATAAGAATAGCAATCAAACATCTGCTCTCTACTTAGCCTTTTAAATCATGTTTTAGCTCGTGTTTAGTCCTATTTATAGCTGCCGTTTGTTGATAAATCATACAAACTGCTCTTTAAAGACCAGTGTTGTCCTCATCATCTCTTAATGGCTTGGTGTGACTGGTAATGGACTATATTTCCCATGAGTCACAGGGAATGTTTATTTGGAAGAAGCACAAATAACAACAAAAATGAAATTAAGAAACACAAAGTAACAATGGTACCAGTGTCAGCCAAGACTTTTGTAATAATCTCTTATGAAAAGTAAAGCCTTGCTTGAATGTTTGTTTTTAAAACAAGCAAATGCACATTTTTAAGCACAATTATCATTATAACAAACACTTTTATGTTTACTGCACAAATTGCACTGAACTGACATTAGTGTCAATGGGCTGGAGAAATGAATTCAAATATAACAAATTATATAAAGGTACAATGTGTCACAGCAAAGCCTTATAAAAGAAGCATTGTGGCACAGAAGAGATCCTCTGACCTGTAAATTATACCCTCTAGATGTGAAGGAACAGGCTTTTTTAATACGAGTACAGCTAAAATCATTACCTTTTTTTTTTAAAATATAATTTTCAGTGGAAATGAAATTAAATGAAAACCATTCACACTAAAATGTTTACTCTTTACAATCAATCTGTTCAAATAATAACAACATGTCTCTCTTTTTTTTTTTTTTTTTGCATCTTCCTAAATGACCCGAAATAGCCTCTGACTCTGCAGATTCCAAAAACAGACTACATTTTTAACACTACTTTGTCCTCAGTGAAATGTCAGATGAAAACATAAATATTTGAGGCTTTTCCAGTCAGGGCAGCAGTGACTTCACTGCAGTTTGTTTCAGTGTGTGCAGGATTTGCCTCAGATATCACTGGTCCAGGTCTACTCTGTACATGATACTCCACAGATGCTTCGGGGAGGTCTTTTCTAATGAGGGCCAGAGTTTTCCACAGCACTGTTTCTATCAAACTGTTTCTCAAGTGGAGTGATCTGAGGACTGTGAGGCAGCCGGGGCGTGCAAAGAGGCTGCTGACACTTTTTTAACAGTGGGAGGCCCGACGACGACGCCACACTGATAGAATAGAAGTGATTAGACAGAATAAGACACACTTCAGCTGTCAAGTGGATAAGAGCACATATCCAGTGGTAGAATGTATCTAAGTGCACATGTAGAAGTTCAGTATAAATTGGAGGCACTTGTATTGAGTACTTTTATTTTATGACACTTTGTACTTACATTTCACCACCTGTCAGAGGCAAATAATGTACTTTTTACAGACCTACTCTGGCAACTTTAGTTACTTGTCACATCACAGTTTTCCATCCTTCCTGCCCAGTGAAACCACATGCCTCCACATGTGTTGACTTTGGATGTTTGTGATAAACTTAAGCATAAAATGCTCCTTTTTGTCTTGGGAAACTCCATCTTAAGCTAAACAACTGTTTTAAAAGCACTCTCAGATTAAATGCAGTAAATAAAGTCTTTTTTTCTGAGCTCATGGATGTTGACTTCTTAGTGATGCATGTTTTTTACAGGATTGCAACACTACAAACATATGAAGATCCTAAATCTGAGTTGAGTCCTGCTCAGAAACATATTTAATTAAAGTTCTGTTTTATTTTTGAGATATTATGTGCATCTGTAAGTTATTGTTAAATATTTTCAATTATTGTGTCAGTCCATGTAAAGCTAGTTCCAACTGAAAAATGACAGAGGGAATGAAAAATATAGCTGGCTAAAGCAGCAACAGTCACCATTATTGTTCATTCATGGAGCTTGTGATCGATCACAGCCTTTCATCAGACGTTTGTATGACTTGACTCATCACTTTGTTGACCTGAATAATGAGTGGACATGTCTTGCTCAGTTTTTATCCGGGATTCAACATGGCTCACTTGATTTTCACCACTGAAGTGTGGGACTTGCTTGAGACTTAAAAAGGTCAAGACTTGGTATATATATACATCTGTTTGTGACTTGTTCCCACCTCTGCCACTAATAAACTCACACAAAATGTGAAAGGCTTCAAAACCTGCTATTTCAACTTCATTCATGTTGCTAACTGATATCGGTGTGCTTGAGCTCTGAATGACTTTTCAATTTTGATATTTTAGCTTGATCACATGCAGTATCTTGTATTGGAAATCCATATTTAACTGTTATATTTGTACCAATATGTTGTATCAGATGTCTGTTTTGATTTGGCAACAACCAGTCCTTCTGCACATCAAGGATGCTGTCTCAGAATAAAAAATGTAACATCAGACTTTGTATGTCACACTAATTGAGTAACAGAATATAGGATATGGTTCATTGTTGTAGATGAAACTAGTCAACAGTATGAAGTAGTTAAAAAGAACTCAAAACATCTACAGCTGTGAAATGTAATGTATACATTAACATTTTGTTACTTGAATAAAGATTTGACTAAAGGTCTTTTACCTGCATGGGAGTATTTTCAGTGCAGTAGTATTTTTACTTAAAGGACCTGAATTCTTCTTCCAACATTGGTCTTCTCTGTCAGTGTTTTAAAATGATCTTCCTCGCCCTCTTGACAGAGCGATGTTCACAATGATACAAAGTGACAGCATTGCTTGTTTATTGACGCTCAGTTTTGAGGTTTACAGTCTGAACTTTCTCAGCCATAACAATGGAAGATAAACTGTCAGCTTGATCATAAAATCAACAGCAAGGCACAAAAGTCCAAACCCATTTGGAGTTTTATTTAACCCAAACGCCAGTCTTTTTCTTCAAACCCGTCAAACTGTGTTTCTTAAATGATTATGAACAAGCAAAGCTGTCTCTGTCGTCTTTATGGCTTTAGCTTTGTTCTGCTCTGAGCTCTGACAGCACACACTCAGCTGTCTATATAGGAACTAATTTTTCTGAAGGTTTTTTTAGAGGTGTACTGAACTGTGTGATGTCAGTCATTTAAAAAGGGGGTAGTTTAAGAACAGATTGCACACTATTCACACCAGACGTCACCGGAGTCTGGTACACGGTGAGATGATGGGCGACATTGTAAACAACAGCAGTTATTTTGCTCCTTAATATGCCAAAAACATTAAGAAGCATCAGATAAATAAATCAGACTGTGAAAAGTGGTGTGAAAATCCATTTTCTACACTTCAATGATGCTCTCAGGTGTAGAAATGAACCGTGCCAACAGTGCCATTGGTTGTCTCGATGCAGCAAAGCAAACAGATCAATACGGTGTTTTGTTGGAGGGTTGAAGGTGAAACAGGACTACAGAGAAAATAGGAGAGACAAACAATAGTTTTCGAAAGTCAAGGGCAGTGGCACAGACGGGGAATGAATGTCACTAATGGCTGTAGCTCCTGGTGCATCGATCCTTGGCTGTTAATGGAGGAAGGGCGGCTAGATGGCCTCATCATTCACATCATCAGGAAGCATACACTCATGAAGTCAGAAGGGAGGGAAATGAATGAAAGAAAATGAGGCAAAAATGTATGAGTTTTTGGTTTGTTAGAAGTTGACACTAAATGCCAAGTTTGCTTATCAAATAAAGCAAAAAAAAAAAAAAAAAAGCGAATGACACTGTTGCGTCCATAAAGTGATATTGATTTATTTAGGAACATTTTTTAAAGACCGGGATGTGGGTCAGAAGTAGCCGCTTCATAGGTCAGTCCAGGTATTTAAACAGGTTATATGTAGTATTTCTACTTGTACTTTTTACTCTCTCATTGTGAGTAAAATTAATGCATGTTATCACTTTATGATGCTTTGTTCAAAGTGATAAAAACAGAAGCACCGTTGTTGTTTTCATCTAGACAATAATATCATAATGTAACTCATAAGCCTCAGACAAACTCAGAAGCAATGCTGTCATTTCAACATCATCT
>JAPSES010118566.1:0-16796 GCA_029822895.1 Maxillicosta whitleyi | reverse complement strand
AGTGATCCAGAATCCAGGATTTCTTCTGGATCACCCCCAAAAGTTAATCATTTCTTCCTTGTGTCATTGCCAACAAACACTGAAAATTTCATCAAAATTTGTTCATAAATTTTTGAGTTATGTTGCTAACAGACAGACAGACAGACAGACAGACGGATGGACGGACAGACCAACAAACACCAGCAAAAACATAACCTCCTCGGCAGAGGTAATAACCAAAATATACACTGATTAACCCGAACAAAGCCACATGCAAAATGTTTTGTTGAGGCCTTTTGTTTTGATTACAACGCTTGTTAACATTCAATTATGTTGTACCATAGATGTTGCATTTATTTTACACACATAGCAGCATCAGGTTTGCTGTGATGATGTGAGAGTTTGCATAAAGTCCTCTGCAGTTCTTCCCAGTGATTCTCCACAGAGTTTAGGTTTGGTGGCCAATCCATGTGTGAAAATACTCCCAGGACCACTTTTTCGCAGACTGAGCTTGATGAATTCTGGCACTATCATCTTGGAATATGTCTGTGTTATCAGCAAAGAAAAAAACCCACTGATGTCCAGAGCTGGTCATTCAATATATTCAGGTCCATTTTGTCGACACGTTATGTTGAACCTAGATCTGACCCACTGAAACAACCTCACATCTCCACAGGCGCCAGGCATGATGGGTAATCATTTCATCCACTTTCCTTCTTAGCCTGATGTGCCCATCACTCGGAAAGGTTAAAGGTTCATTCATGTTATTACCCATCCTACGCACACGCGCACACCACCTTAAATTAGTGTTAACTCGGGATGTTAAAAAGGTAAGAAAATGAACAGACTGATTAACACACAAGCATCTATCTGACAGATGGACGTGTTAACCACTACACCACCATTCTGTCCAAAATTAGATTAGAAAATTAGATTCACCACAACCTTTTCTTATTGCTACATGGTCCAGTGTTTATATTCCCCAGATAATTGATGGTTGTGTATAAAATGGAAGCTACAGTATCAGTTAGTTAAATAAGTTGTTCTAGGTGAAACATATCATTGATTATTACCATTATTAATCATCCAATAGAAGGCTCATTATTTGCTAAATTAAATCAGGTGGGATTTTAGGCATTCCTGTGTATATAATACAGGGCTAGTTGCTGTAGCTGACTTTCTAATATGGAAATTTTATGTATTAAAGCTTTAAACTGTGTCATGAGGTCCTCATATTATGCATTTTCAACCATCCTAAAATCTGAGCTGAATAGCAAACCTCGCTTTTATCTTGAATGCCATAAAGACATCAGGTATCTACTTTCCCTCCTGGTGTTTTTATATTAATATATACCATTTTATTCAGTTAATTAAGTGAATATAATGTACTGTCTGTTTGTTTTACGTCTGTTTTCAAACATTAAATTTAACACATCGTACTGCTTCAGTCTGGCTTCTTCTGAAGGTATACTTTTCAGTTTTTTAAAGACTATGTGTACAAATGTATGACAAAGATTATAAATCAGAAGCGAGGACATTCTTCTTATCTTCTTTCTGACATATTTTTTCTGCGCAGGGCTGCACCCTTCAGAGAAACAAAGCAGCTGAAGAGAGCTCTCAGACATCACAGTGAAGCTGCCACACAATAATAAATAAAAAGAGGATACTATACACAACTCAGTGTGTACAGAAGTGGAGATAATATATCAGTCTAAAACCACTGCCTTACCTCCCTATAACAATGCCCTTTACTGGGCTTCTTTTGCAGAGTGCCTCCTCTGCTGTACATTATTGATGGAGCTTAAATTGAATGTGCCTTTGTTCCTCTATCGATGGACACAAGGAGTGTGTCTCCACTACATAGGAAGTGGTGGGGGAAGGGAGTGGGTTGTGTGACTCACCCCTGTCCCATCATGCAGCAGGCGATTCATCCATCACATTAAGAGGTGCTGCATCAATCATTAACAAGTACCCCCTGTTGAAAGGATGATGGACAGCTTGACAAATAAGTTAAGATGAAGTGGGACAAGGTGATGCTAGCCTTTTTCACTTTTTCGGGCAATTTATTCAAAGCACAACAATAGAATATCTAAATGCAGGCAACGAAATGATCCTGAATAGAAACTGGCATAATTCTAAGAGGAAGAAAATAATGGATAATGGGTTCTCCCTGTGAGAGCTTTAAACTCAGCTAACTGAACACAGGCTGAATTTGCTTTCAGAGCTGCAGAAGTGCTCGGGCACAGATGACACTTAATACTTTACTCTTGGGTGGCCAACTCTTCATAGAGAGATTTTTCCCAGGTATATTGGATGTAAACCCTGATAATCTTGAAGTCCTGAAAACCCCTTTGAGACGTTTTGACTGCAGGTATATAGGGCGTCTTGAGCCACTCAACCAGAATAGGATTATTCTCCCCTTTGGAGGGATTTGACATTCTAGCTGCCTTCCCTCAGACTAAAGATGCTTCCAAAACCTCAGTAAACATACTGAAGACCTGCCCCCACTTGCTCTTGTCCCTGGTTATCTAACCAGGTGTTGAAACTCAAATGAGATTATATTTAAAGTTGCAGTAATTCAGTCACTTACGTTAACAATGGGATATTTATTAGAGTGTCCTATTGTTAAAAGCTTTTAACCAATTTACTCTTGACTATTATTACAATTATGGTTTACCGTGATTAATGTTATAAACCTCTTTTTGTACCAGGTGTTTTTTATTTTTTTTATAAAAAATATATATCAAACCGAGCTGCAAAAAATGGAATCACCTGCTGAACAAAACAATAACAGGTTTAAACATTAATGGATCAGGCAGGTGATAGTGTGTATTTTTGTTATTGTCAAAAAATCCCTAGGAGTTCTTGTTGGCTGTATGTGGCATTATGCCAGCAGATTCCCGTAGAAAATCTAAAGGTCACATATACTTTCAGTTTAAAAACAGCCTATGTCATTGTCATGAAACTGCAGGGTACTGCAGCTTTTAGCAAACAGATATAAATAGTGTAAATGGGGCAAATGAATTATGTTCCAGTACTACTTGGGGGCATTGCACAAGGAAGAATTGTGTTTGTACTGGGAAGAAAGTGTATATACGGACTTGAAATAAACTAAAATATATAAGTAATGAAGGACTAGCCAGCGCAACTGTGTGACTCGTGTTTTTCAAGTAGGTTTTCAAGCAACTGTGTATTTATTTTGCATTTTACAGAAAAAAGCTTTATTTGCACGGATGCTTTTCAATGGATTATTTAATGTTGTATTCTGTATTATAATTTTTGCTAAACTTAATAAACATACAGGCTGCCTCCAGGGATTTCTTTTTGCATCTTTTGTAATTTATTTTAATCGATTTTCCTTAAATGAGTGCAGTTCTTTGTCACATTTCTAATCATACTGTGTTTTCATGGTATAAAACCTGTCCCACCTAATTTTATTGTTGCCATTAAACTGAGCAGAACAGGAAAATAAGATGATTGGATTCAAGTTTTCTCTCTCTCCCCCCCCCCCCTCCAGAGTTTGAATCTCCAAGGAAACTGGCTTAATTTTGAAAACTAATGCTAAAAAGAGGCTCAAGCTCACACATCACATACACTACTGTACAGCATGCCGATCAGGTTGGTCGGCTCTGTTTCTCTGCTTGTCTTACACTTCCCAGTGATCAGTGTTTGGAAATAATCTTCCCTTGTAAGAAATGTACGGTCAAGGGGATCACAAGCCAGTAAAGTGTGTTGTATTTGTGCCACATCATCCCCTTAAGGATCAGCAGTGTCGGTGTCCTACATTCACCCTTGTCTGCTGACACCCTCATCACTCCAGTCCACATACAATGACTGCACTTAAGCTGTGCCAACATTTGGGCATGGATTGTGTTGATAATGCATAAACATCTCATCCATTCGCTGTAAACCTAATCAAATCTGAAGGTTTGGGGCTATTTTCTGCAAATATGTGAGTCGTACTGGCACTGTAACAGGTCTGGTTTGATTAGTTTACGATAAAGGAGAGGAGAGGATGAACAATTTGAGGTGTTGTTCCAGTCACATTTAGAAGGCTTGCCATTATCACCATGACAACTGCATCATTACCACTTTCTTGTTTTATTGAATGTAAGAAATGGTGCTGTTTTTACTTACTGTGTTTCCCTTTTTACAGTTTTCACACTAAAAGTTAACACCTCTTAAGTTATGTTTTTCCACTCTAATTTAGATAATAATGCTCTGTGTCTGGCTGCTTTGTGTCCAACATAGTTATTGACGTGATTTGCACTAGAAGCTGCAGGAACCAAAATCAGGTTGAAAAAGGCCAGCATTTGTAAATATACATCCCCAGCTCTCTTCTCTCCATCCAAATCACATCATAAACATACAATAAATTCTGTAGGTTCCGATCAAGTGGTAACACATGGACACATTTCATGTTCATTCAGTCTCTGTCATGTAAGTGGAATAACTTGTGCATGTATTATACATATCTAAGTATGTATAAGCTCTTTAACATCGTGTATAATAAAATTTGGGGAGATGAAACTTTCAGGTGTAAAAATGTCATATTACTACTTGGTAACGTGTGGACTTGAAATGGACAACGCTTTACACAAACATTGAAAACGTGCGGTTCTCAAGAGAATTTTTTACTATTTTGGAATGAAATTTTAAAAAGTCTCTGTTTTATTGACATGAGAATGTGGTAACATGTGGACAGGTTGCCATAGTAACACATGGATGACTCTTCATTGTTTTATACATCACCCAAAATGTTGACTTATTTTCTAAAACAACAAGCCAGATTTAATCCCAATGTTTTACTTAATATATTTAACACTAACACAGTTTTATTTACAGCTTGTGCTGGTCCGTACTGATGTAAGTAAATTACAAATACAGAGTAATTTATCAGTAACAGTCTTTTAAATGTGACCAGTGTATGAATTCACAAACTTCATCATTCAGAATTTTAATTTGTCAAAGTAATAGACAGTTTTTTTGTGTTTCTTTTTTAATTAATAATTGTATTAATTAATTTAATGCAGCTTAGCAAAATGTTTGGAACATTTCCTCTACTGTGTATGTTTTAAAAAGGATAACAGTTCCATAAATTGCAGTGCTTCATCTAAAAAAAAAAAATTAAAAAAAAAAGAGCCCACTTGATAAATGATGCAAATTAACTTTTTCATGTTGATGTTTGCATTGGACACAAATGTAATTATTTTGCCATTGTACACCGCCAGAGTGGAAATAAAAAAACACTCAAGCAGGGACTTTAACTTAAGCTTTAATTCTTTTACACCTTTAACAAAAGGCAAGGTAAATTTATTCGTACACCACCGTTCATACATAGTGCTTTACAAAAATGGAAAACAAACAGGTTAATAACACACAAGTACAATTAAAACACAAGGAGTAAAAACATAAATAATAATCAGTTAAAATAAAGTAAAAGAGAAGAGTGCAGGTAGAACCCTTTCAGTTGTTCTGTGCACAGTTGAACAAAACTGTTTCCAACCTGGAATTAAATATTGTCAGAGTAGAGGTCTGTCTCACATCATCACAAAGACTGTTCCAGAGTTCAGCTGCATGGAACTGAAACACAGCTTCACCGTGTTCAGTCCTGACTCTGGCATGAGTGAAAGCCCGGCCCATGAGGTTCTGAGGGTCCAAGAAGGTTCATATGGAACCACCATGTCACAGATGCACTTTGGTGTTAGACCATGGAGACACTTCTACAGCAGCAGATCTGTTTTAAAGTCTATTCTCTGTTCAACATGGAGCCACTAATATAATGTCGTACTTCCAGGTTCTAGTCCGGACCTGAGACCAAACCAGGAGCAAAAATTCAGAAATTACATCAACATCAAACACTGCAGCTTGAGGCATGTGTCTGGAGCAGGGGTGTCAAACATTTGTCCTGTGGGCTGAAACCAGCCCTAAAAATGGTTAATTGCAGAGAGTAGGATACATTTGCAAAATAAAAATAAAAATTACACAGAAGTGTTATTGTGTCTTGACAAGTTGTTTTAAAGTTAAAAACTGTATTTCTCAGGTTCCAGGTGCCTGTTACTAAAGGTTTTGTGCATTTTTCTGTAAGTTGTAAAGCACATTTAGGCTATAACGGAGAAGCTGAGGCATAATATAGTTAAAATTGTGTTTATTTTTCTGAAGAAATTTCAGGTTGTGTATGAAGGTTATTTTGCACAAGGATAACATTTTCATACTGTAATTACATTTTTGTTTTTAACAACAGATTAAAAAATTTAGTTTTTTAAAATGTATTTACTCTTATATTACTGTTTTACTGGCCCACATGAGCTCAGATTGGGCTGTATGTAGCCCCACAACGAAAATGAGTTTAACATCCTTGGTTTAGAGCTTTAAACATCCTGTTTCCAGATGTAATCAAACAAATTCTGAATACCTCCTTTGTGCCACAGTGTGATTTACTGTCCCGTGATTTAGTTTAATATAAAAATTACAAGTACGGTACCTCAAAACAAAGTAGCATTCTGTGCTTTAAGCTGCTAATGTAACAGACATGACCATTTGTGTTGACTGAGGATCCTATCTGTAATATAAATGGTACAAAATCACTAAAGATGTTATATGACAGATTATTTTGTCAGTTTGCTCCCCACAGTATTCAAACATGATGAATACCAGAAAAATGATTCATACTTGTATTCACCAAAACAAGCCAATCATATACGTAGACAAAAGAGTTATTTACAAGGCCATTTCAGAGCCTCTGCATATCACTCAACAAAATGATGATCAGTTAGTCAAAATGGTATCTAAATGTGTGGATTCTGCAGATGTGAAATTGCCTCAATCTCAGAGTAATTACAAATTGTTCTTGGCAGTGAAATATTTCTTGGAATCAGTTATGTGCGTGTAGGCTGGGTAGTTCTAAATGTAAGTTGGTCAATCAGAGAATTAAATTTAACAGAGAATTATTCTAATTGTATAGTACGGTAATACATTTGCTGTTATATTTTATGGAACAGCGCTTGAATAGTCAGATTGTGTTCACTTCAACAGTGATGATTCTGTTTCTCTTCTGTGTGAACTTGAGTGTTAATTAGATAAAATGGGGTGTGTTGTTGGGTATGTTAATTTGTGCATGTGCAGGAATCCTTGCAGCAGTGTTAATGGGGGTTCGAATAAATAAATTAATAATGATACTAAAAAAAAAAAAAAAAAAAAAAAAAAAAAAAAAAGCTTTTGCTTCTCAGTCTTTTTCCGAACACAAGTGAAGGTTATATTGCACCCTCTGTAAGCTTACGCCTGAAAATGTTAAACTATTCCTAAAACACCTGCAGGACGTAGAGAAAAACCTGCTGCTTCCTTCATGAACATGACTTTACACTTTGTCCACTGTTTCCCAGCTTCACTGTCTCATTACAAAAGGTTAATGGAACAGCTGGACCTTCCAGCGTGACTTCACCTGCTCAGCAGTCCAGCAGAGTCCCACCTTTGTAAAGTTTTTCTCAATTACCTTCCATGTAGCTCCCCATTTCAGCTTCTTTTTTTCCGCCTGTATTAGCACATCACATCATCCCATTAGCATGACTATGACACTGTTTATTTAAAGTCATCACAAGTATTTTCCTGTTCACACTTCTGCCCCAAATTAAAGCTGGTCCATCAATGTTTCCTGATTATTCTGTGGACTAAACCTAATGTATAGCCTACAGACAGATTCATATGCATATTAATTAGAATGAAAATGACAGGCAATTATTCTTTCCACTGAGGACAAAAATGACCAAAACGTTTAGGCCAATAATAATTATTTAAAAAGGAAATTCAGATGGTGATGTCGTTCACACAGAGATTTTATATCTCTTTTCAATTATCAACGAAAAAAAAAAAAAAAGGTTTTTTAATGGAAGTAATACAAATGATCCCTGAATAGAAGTATCACAATTTGAGTTGACATTAAATGTGATAAAATACAATAAAACATATACTGTCAGAGGAGCAACATCAGCAGCAATAGAGCAATACAAATCTGCTCTTCACTCCAGTTCTCCCAGGGCTATTAACATTTTAGAGGGTAAAGCAGCTGGATGCAAAGGTTAATGTCCACACCATTAGAGACCGACAGAGCATGCGTTTATCCCTGTTGGTTTAATTAAATTACAGAGAACTCATAAAAGGCAGATTTATACCCAACATACAGTTACTAATGGAGCACTACCTAGCAGCTCAGCTGATTTATCCCCTCCTGTTTCAAACTGGGTCGTCTCGTCATGGAGTTTGTCGTGGCCTACTTAACAATACAGGATCTGGTAATTAGATCATTTGTCAAACCAGCTGATTGCTTGCTTGTTCTTTTTACGGTGTACAGGACAACCCGCTGGGTCACTCTATTGATCTTACCTTCAGATGACCACATATTATAGATGAAGTCTGAATGTGTCATCCCATCAATGAGCTGGATACATACCTTCTGAAGACTGTGTTGTTCATTCAGGAGAAGGAATAACACATATCTAATCTAAATTGTTGGCCTCTGTGCTGTAAAATGTGTATTTATTCCCAGGAAGCATGTTTTATGTATGAAGTTCTGTTGTTACAAAATGTATAAAGTAAGAGCAGTGAGGACAGAGTAAACCTCACTATAAATTGCCATTAAAAATGGTGATTAGACACCCTCTAGTGGAGGATCATTAGAAAAACATCACTCATCAAGCCTCAACACAAACTCTCTTTTATGTGCCTCCAAAACAAAGCACATCAAACCTCAAATTGGAGGAAACTCCTGAAGTATGAATGTGAAATACTGATATTCATATTAAACAGCCCCACTTTTGTGCAATTTGCATTTCTCCAGTTCTTAAACAACAATGTGTGCCAGTTATACCGGATGTGATAAATTAATCCTTTTCATTTCCCCTAAAATTATTAACTGAACCAAGAATAACCAGAACCTTCTTGTATTTCAAGAACTGTTTCATGTGGTGGAGGTCTAACAATTGTTCACAGAATGCAATGTATATTGTAGACTGCAGGTGAGTGACTGCTGTTAGAAAACATACCCTCTTGTTTCATATCTTGCAAGCTTTAATAGTCATCATGCATGCATGACATGAAAAAAATGGCACAAATATACACAGCAGTAATCATCCACTTTCTGGAAATATACAAACTTTCTCAGAACAGTTGCCACAGCATTACATACATTATTACAGCATTTAAAACTATGTAAATTCCCCTGATGTGATGCAGTCTTGAATACATCATTCAGTCAAGCAATATCTACTCATAAATAACTAAATATACCCGTTCATTCTTGTGATATCTTTGCATTGTATGAGACTTTTGGTTGCTCATCCCTGTAGTCTGTGTGACCGACAGAATGCAAAGTAATGATAAACCAGTTTGTAGCTATTATTTAATTAATTACACATGCTTTTCTACATATAACATGCAACAATTATAATTACAGCAGCATAATCCAACTGAGTCAGCTCAAGTTTACACAAAATAATGTATGCATGTACATTTATAAAGACTGTTACAGGATGTGCAGTCCACAGTCTGTGCTGTTCATGATTATTACACAGATGCAGATTTTCTTTATTGAGTGTATGTTTTATAAAGAGGGAGTCTGAGTACTTTAATCAAAGGGCATTTACACACTGACATATGAGACAAAAATACAGTATTTATAATTTATTGACACATATTTTTGCTCATTTCCCAGCTGTAAATATATAAAACTTTCTTTTTGCTTGCTTTCTATGTTACTTTCTTTGCAGCATAATAGGTAGATTACCTTCACTTCACCTTTAATAACTTGTAATAGACTTTGCAGGATTGGAAACATTAAGGGTTTTGATCAATAGTTTGATTTAGTTTAGCAGAGCTCTACATACATTATGTACCTCCACCAGTGAATGTGAATGTCACCCTTTCAAACACATCATGTCATTTAACCTGTGCTGACCCCTACTCATCAACATTATAGGCTGATGCTAGCTTAGCCGCTTCAGTTTTCGATAAAATGATGCAGCCACCAAAATGGCTGTCACCCCTATGACAATGAGGACAGCCACAGCAATTCCCAGGCCAACAGACGCGCCCTTGCCATCAGACTGGGCACCAGACAGCGCTGTGCACAAAGGAGAGTGACACCAAAATTGGATGTATTATTCCAAAAGACAACACAATGATAACTTGCTGCAGATATGCATTTTCATTTTGAAGAATCTAACAAGTAAAAACTTGAATGATTGCCTGTTCTCATGTCAATGGAATAAATAAAGACATACTTACCCTCTTCTTTTGGTTCAGCTGCTATATGAGAGAGAGAGAGAGAGAGAGAGGGAGAGAGAGAGAGAGAATATTATTTTCTGGCAAAATGCCAAAAAACACATCAAGTTATTTCCAGTAATGAAAAATCGGCATACATTTTGTTATTTTTTGTTATTTTCTTTTTAAATTCTTGTGATATTGTCAGTATTGCATTATATCTTTTAAAATGGACATGTTCCCATATTTCAGCTTTCAAACAGTAAACATGACATAAACCTGTAAATAAATAAATGAATATTTCAAGTAATGCTTGTGCCTTTTATTGTTTTTATTGTGTATGCTCTTCTTTGTTATGCTTCTTTGAAAAGATTTCTTAAAGAGATCTTTAGTGTTTCATAAATCTCCTCTGAACTGTGTGCTGATCTTTCTTCTAACACTTGAACTTCAATTGGAAAAAAAGACACACGAAGGACGTACTGTTCTCTGCTTTAGTTACTATAGGTACTGTGAGCACAGACTCCGCAGTGATTTTGTCTGGGCCAATCAGGGTTTCAGCATGCCTTTTCCTCCTGTTGCATTGCTAAGGATAGAACGAGATGGAAAGACATGAGCTGAGGATCGGACCGGAATGGGAGATGTCTGTTTGAAATGCATACGGTGCAGTCTTACCTTGAAGGAGTTGCAGGTGCTTTGCTCACAGAGCCTGGTGATGCAGTGCAGATAGTAGGTGGAGATGGTCTGATTCTGCTGCTCAATGAAGCGGAATGCCCGGAAGCTGAAACGAGCCTTTTGGCTATCCCCATTCTCCAACATGGTGGTCATCGGATCTATGGAGCACCTTTCAATAAAAGGCGAACCTCACAAGTGCCCCATTTGCACAGACGGATACATACAGGCAGTGTATTAATGATAGAAAGGCAGGGAGGCTAACCCTAGTCTAGGGCTCCCTTTGAATTTAGGAATAGCTGAGGTGAGGAAAACCTGCAGATATGTTTAAAGTTTTACATTTAAAGAAAAGTATCATTAAACTTCGATAGACTAGAAGAAAGTCACAAGTGGGTTACTTTACAAAAGATTTTTTTTCTCTGCTCTGTTTGAGGTGTGTTTTTTTTTCTTTTTACTTACGAGACAAACAGATTAAAGAAGGTGGAGTTGGAGGGCTGCGGGGACACTGAGGCGTAGCATCGATCCAGAAGAACAAAGTACCTGTGAAGAGAGAATGAGGTCCCCAGCACCGAGTCAGAGACTCCAGGTCACAGGTGGAATCCTCAAATTTACAATCTATCAAGATACATGTGGTTGGAGTCTAGGATAGATGGAACTGGTCTTTATGATCTGGCCATATACACAGATGTCCATGCACTGTGTACATGTTAATAATGTCAAAGTTTAGTTGTCAAACTAAAAAAACAGATATGCTGCTGTGATGTATTTGTAAAGGTTCTTACTGCCTTGTCAGATTGGAGGCAAGCACTTGAACATAGATCGTCGTTCTCAGTTCGATTCCCAGGGGTGGCATGATCAGCGGTACAGTGAAATTTTCATCCTAACAAAGTAAGACAAGATAACAATTAAGATCAAATAATGTAGATGTTCTTAAGTAACAACAACATCTTCTAGAATTCCGCTTTATGGCATCCTAGTGGAAATCGAGCTATGTATGTATGTATGTGTGTGTGTATGTGTATGTATGTCAAAGAGGTATAAGGTGGCACCTTGTACAGCTTTATACTGAGGGTACTGATGAAGCTCCCATTGTTGTCCTTCAAAGCAATAGAGGAAGCTGACCTGTGACAAAGGAAGAAATAGGATCATATGTGACACAAAAGTGAAACGTTACTCAAATTAATCTTTGTCTCACTCAGGTCAAGAATGTGTGTTAGCAGAGTAAAAATCACGACACACTTACACATCCACTTGGGTGTTGTTGATGAGGTACTCCAGTGGATATGCACAGGAATAATAATACTTTAGTTCTGCATTGTAGGTGATTTTCCCAATAGTTGGATCAAACGATCGAACTATTCCACTGACGTTGACGGTCTGGATATTGGAGAAGTCTGCGAATATTCCCGTCCCTGGCGCACTTGTGGTCTGAAGAATTATTGAATGGAAACATGATTATTTAAGGAATAGTAAAACATAAATGTTAGCTAGTGTCTCACACAGAAAAGCAGTGATGAAATCACAGAGTGAAAGTGCAACAACTCTTATAACTGTCTGAGCTGAGGCTGGTGTGATTGCATGTGTCTGTTCAAGCAAAGGCACACTGATGCTCTTCATGTCTGTTTGAACATATCTTATTTCTATCCAGTAAGCACATTCTTTTTCATCCTCTCTAAGAACACGGGTTACCTTTCAGTTTTCTAAATATTCTTTAACTTTCTGTCTTGTACCGTGTGCTACTCACCATAAAAGTACTCCCACAGGCATTTCCTGCTCTGATTGGGAAGCGGAATCTCACCACAGGTGGTGCCACTGAGGTGTCCAGCGTCCCCTGACAGTCGTCATTGTTCCGGATATGGTTCAAGATCAGTAAGCTTTCATTGTATCCAGTGTAGATAACAGGACAGACCTGAATACGCAGCTCAATGGCAGACGTCCCACACATCACTGCAATATCAGTGTATTCTATGGAAGACAAAGATAAGATGAGATGAATAAGATCACTCATATAAAACAAATAAGTAAGTCATTAATTATTAGAATGTTATTATTTAGACTCATATATTAAAAACACATATCTACTTGTTTCACTTTAAAAATACAGCTTCACATAAAGTCTGCAACAACAATTCATGTAATGTGTTTGTAATTGTTTAAATCATGTCAGTTTCAACATTTATTCAATTTGTGCCTTGCTCAACATGTTAGCCAATTAAGTTAATATGAAGTGATTAAATTTTGAATTAATTTTGAATTAATTATTTCAAAATATATTTCATCATATGAAGTTAAATGAATAAAACCCTCTTTGCAGAAAACTAAAACGTGTGGCGTAGGTGGTGCTCATTTTACCTGGTCTTCTGGCATATGCATTGCAGTCATCTATGGTGAGGGCCTCTCGGCCCACAATACACAAGGAGGTCAGGATGAGGAAGCTGAATAAAGCCATCACACCACTCAGCCCTCTGTGAAAAAGCTGGATCAAACAAACAGATGTCAGTTACAAAAAAATCCTGCAAATCCTGAAAAATGCAGTATAAACATCTGGAGGTCCAGTGAAGTCATTAAATCAAAAAGGTCCCAATTAAGATGCATAATCCAGTGCAGTCAATTAAGAGACTCGGATGGTGTTTGAGGGATGAGCTGTGACCTTACCTTCTCTGTCTCTTTGCAGGTTTAGGTCAAGAGAGGATGGAGCTGTTTTATATATGGTGAACATGAGCGCTGAATGGTCACATCACTGTTGTGGGATTGGATGAAAACAGGGTCAGGGCTGCTTTGGTGGGGCTGCTTCAGTTTGGTTGAACAATTCACTTTTTGTGGCTGAGGTACTGTGGCCCTTTCCTGCAGGCAAAAGATGAAACCCAACACAGTCACCTTCAAAGTTACATGCTTAAACAATGTCCATACGGCTTTGTGACTTGTTGTGAAACGCAGCCCCTTTGCCTTCCAATATGAAACTTAATCAAGTAAAGAATGTATGGTTTCTTTTCAACTGTGACCTTACACACAATAGAAAAAGGAGGGCTTGTTGTTTTTGTAGGTGTTTAGTGGTTTAATGTGACCTGGATGACCCTTGATTTTACAAATTAGCACAAAGGCTCCTTTATGTGACGTGTTTTTATTGAGTAAATGAGTGTCACGTTATTATCGTAAATAAGTAGACGGCTTGTGTGACATGTTTTTCGAGCGTCATGTGTATTTTTTTTCTTCCAATGTGTGGACATAGTGCAGAATTAATGACCTCCTGTTTATTGTCTGTGCTTATTAGTCAGTTCAAAAACAACCCACATACACTGAGCATGAATTAAATACTGGGTTCAGTTGGGTTTTAACATGGAGAACATGACTGAGGGACAACTAGAAACCTGATCTTGTCAGGTGAGCCACCTGGGAAGGGAAAGGTCTAATTAGGGTCAAGCATGGAAGATAGGCGTATCCATCAATCTTTTGTCAAATGCATGAAACCGTACTATCAAATATAAGGCATATTATTATTAATGACATGACGAGCACACTTTTGAATATGTTAAGACATGTGGTTTCGACCCAAATATACCCGAACACACCCTAATATTTTCTTCTGGTCTTTAGAAAAATAAGTTTACTAAAGGTTTGTTCTCAAATTTAATATTCAAGTCAAATCCCAGTCTCATTTCCATTTTGTGCGGAGAGTTTAATCAATTATTACTGAGAGTAAGGTGATAGCATTTATACCTTTCATTCCAGTTATCAGTGGTCAGAGCAGATCCTGAATCCACCAAATAGCTGTTGAAATAAGGGATTAGAGTGATAAAAAGCAGTGAATGCAGCAAAGCTGTGTGGGTCACGTAAACAGCCGCAGAGTCACACACGTGAAATGCTGGTGCCGACAGACATTTATATAGGTCATTGAAAGAAGAAAATCAATATGGCAAAAACTGAAAGATTAATACTGGCAGTTATCAAATGAGCTCTGGTATTTTGCTCATTTTCTGGGAGGTTGGACACCCACAAAACCTTGACATTTAGAGAACTTTCATAGATGACATATGACAAAATTAAGGTAGAGTAGATAAAGTGCGCTCGGATGAATCATAAGAGAATGATATAAAATACATTTAAATTACTACATAACTACAACCATTTATTACTTTAGGTTATAAAATATGTTGGTCATCAGAAGAAAGTACTCTCTTGTCACATTTTAGAGAAATCTCGTCCAGTTAATATCACGTTTTGCAGACAAACAACATTTGAGAATATCACTTACAACAATATGTGCTCTTACCAACAAATATCTTTTAAAAATAAGTTAGACGACATTTAGTTAAATCCATACTTAATAAGTCTTGAATTATTAAATGATTTACTTTAGGGATGCACAACTTTAACAGTTCTTTCAGACCAAAAATGGTCTGGTACATGATCTTTATCCCAAAACATATTTACAAACTCAAACATGCAGCAGTGCAATACACATTTTATTTCAAAGTAATGCTGAACTGTTTGTTAAAAATGTACAAAATACTCATATAAAGATGAACAAAATTAAAAAGAGAAACAAAAACAATTAAAAATAAGTATGTACATCTTTTATGACAATTACCCATATTTTTGTTTTACACACATTTGATTTTTTAACAAACAAAACAATATTACAAGTCGATGTCAAATATATGTGAAATATTAAGAATATATGATAAGTATGTCATTCTGTAGATAATTAATTATGAAACAATAGTTGTGAATAGCTAAGAAAAAATGAGGTAATGAAGGCAATAAATACACTGAATAATACAGTGAACATTTAATAATGTGTGTTCACAAATGCACATGTGTCAACGTGTTAACATTCTGCACATAATGTCAGTACAAAGATCTTTTTTTTTTTCTACACACATGTAAGTTTATTTAAAGCTGGGGTTCCAAACACCTGAGGATACAACAGCAGGGAGGCGGGACTTCTGCAGAAGGTGGAGCGATAGTAGGAAAAAGCCCACGCTGACCCCACCCAGGATGACCACGCCTGAGATTAAAGCACTGGTCACTGGGTTCAGTGCCTGGAGGGTGTCAGCAGACGCTGAGAAAGAAAGTGTAAACAAAAGCAGAAACATAAAGCACACATGGTCTTTTACATGGGATTACACATGACCTGAGTTTGCACTGATTTCCTTTAAAAACAGATGGTTAAGCTTTCAGTTGCTTCCATGAGTCATCTATTTCCATGGGTATCTCCTCTGTCTAACTATCCAAACATGAAGCCACCTCAGTTTCATAATTTTGTGTGTTTTGTTTCATGTGACCTTACCAAGTTGGGAGTTGTTGACAGGAGTTTCATCTGAAAAATATTTAAAAGACTTTTTTTTTTTACACTTTACATAATAACTGTATATGACTGTGCTTTGCATGTTATGATCCTTTCCTCTTCATACCACTTCTGGTGATGATCGGTCCTGCTGTGATGATTGCATTCCCAGAAGTTGCTGGTGGGAAATCTAGGCTCTCCTCTCCATCCCTCCTACGTCGTCTCCCACAGATCTACCAAACCATCATCAGATTTTATTCCTCACTGAAGTTCAGGAATACAGAGAAGAGTCACATGCTGGCTTTAAGAACTGTTCTACTTACTGGCATGAGCATGATGCAGTCATCTGCTCTGCACAGCTTGGTGACACAGTGCAGAAACACAGTGGACATCTTCTGGTGTCTGTGTTTGACAAAACGAAAAACCTCAAAGGAAAAACGTCCCAGCTGACTCTTCCCGTTCTCAAAAACTGTTGTCTGGGGGTCTTTGTGGCAGCTGTGGAATAACAGCATTGCACACACACAGCATGTACACACACACACACACACACACACACACACACACACACACACACACAGTCTTGTAAACCTAACATAATGGGGATCAC
>JAPSES010118548.1:0-16801 GCA_029822895.1 Maxillicosta whitleyi | reverse complement strand
GTCTTTGAGTGTCCAAAAAAGCGCTGTATAAGTTTGATGTATTATTATTTACACATGTGATGCTTGTCAGTTTAAAAGCTAATTTTACAAACTAAGGAAATTGTAATTTGATGTAAAACTGCTGAAAGCCTCTGACACCATCATAACCTTTTCTCCATCTTCTGTTCTGACTTACTGAAGATGTCTTTGCAGTGTCAACATGACCAGACTGGAGTTATTATTCTCCTTCAGTATTTTTTTCAGTTGACTCTTAAACACCAAGGTCAAATATGTTGAAGTAACAAATCCTTTCAGGGATAGCAGTGCGTATCACATGCAACAATGAGTGCCGTCCATGAGCTGTTTTACACTGAACTCCATGTAACTTAACTCTCTTTACTGCAAACTTAAATATAATATATATTTATATATATTTATATAATATAAAACTATCCTTTAAACCAGGGGTGTCAAACATGCGGCTCGGGGGACAAAACCGCATGGGACCCTCAGGGAGCCCCCCGTGGCCCGTGGGATGAATTTGTGAATTAACTCATTTTAGTTCAGGTTTCAGATACAGACATGATAATATATAAATAATGACAAGTACTTTTTGTTCTTTTTGGACTAATGCGTAAAAAAAAATAACATTGCTTTATGAAAAATATTTATATTGGCTGTTCATGTTTTAAAGGATAGTTTATAGATGTAAACATTTCCATGATACAATTTTACTTTTTTCACAATGAAACATAGAAATTACACATATAATTGATATCATTTATATAGTACTATTGTTACGGCTGCTGCCTTATTCTGGGGCAGACTGTGTGTGTGTGTGTGTGTGTGTGTGTGTGTGTGTGTGTGTTCTGTGCAGACACGGACCGGATTGAGAACATTGGTAGTTTAAAAAAAATAGTTATTTATTGTTAATCACTACTTAATAAATAATAATAATTATAAATATATGTATTATTTATCTGATACCTGATCGGAACATAACATCCGAGTCCGGATCAAGTCCACAGTCACGTGATCGGCGCCAATTTCTGATCACATGATCGGATGGGGACAACCCTAGCTATAGTTTCCAGTTACTTCTCCCAAAAAATAACAGAGTTACTAGTTACTAGTTAGGTGACTCCAATCACTGATTGCTGAGATCCCATCCAGTCCAAATTGACTCATGACGAATGGGAGTGTCCCACAGCCAGCCAGCCAATCAGAGGGAGGGGACGCTCATGTGCCTTTGTGTTTGATGTTTGAACCCTGTGAAACCCTTTGTAAGGCACTAGATTTTTGATACTTGTATACATTATTGTGGATCTTTTCTTTTGGCTTTAGTCTTGAACAGAGTTTTGCTTGTTTGTTGTGTTCTCTTTTGTAAAATTTCAGCTCTGAAAGCCCTTTTGTTTATTATTAATTGTTGAAATTATAAATCTGCCATAGCTCCAATTTATGAGTCTCTTTTTGTTAATTATTCAAATCTCCTTTTTGCTGTTTTTATCTTTTGTGTTAAAAGAAAAGAAACTTTGATTTAATTAATAAATAAATAACTTTACAACGCCTAAACATCTGGTATTTTTATGTTATTCCCTTTCGCCACACTTATATTTTAATGATCCAACTTCTAGTCATATTGGGCTGTATGTGGCCCCTGAACCAACATGAGTTTGACACCCCTGGTTTACACAGAATATAGTCCATCCATCAGCCCTGACACATATAAAGGGCATGTTTGTTATCTCCCTTATGGTCTAAATAGTTCCTCTCACTAATTTCCTTATTGTTATTTCACACGTCGCATGTGCCACTTCCCCTTGTTGCATGTCTTAATTCCTGCTGTTCAGTTCATCAGCAAAACCCATTAACATTGTCTTTGCAGATACTTTTCCCCGTATCATTTCGGAGAACAACTGCTCGAGAGATCCTCAACTTATTGATAATGTCTAGACAATAATTTTCCAGCTTGCTGCGAAGACATTAAACCCATGACAGCCCGAATTGAGGAACTAATCGAGGAATTAATAAGATGTGATGTGGGCTGCATTTACATCACTGACTACTGAACAATCTGTTAAACAGACCAGAATCACTGTGCCACAAGCCTCCTCCTGCTGTTTACTTATTCAGGATTCTTGCACATTAACGGTGCTGAGACATTTCCTGAGTCAGAGATTTCAGAGCATGACGCCTCGGTGAAAACTAGGCCTCGTAACTGGGCCAACTCTGTCAGCCTGCAGACTCAGGGGTGTCAGGATTGGAGCTCTGTTGTTCTTGAAGTTAGGCTGCAAACACATTCCAAGAATATAGGCAATGCACTGGTAAATTTGATGCATAATATGTAACATTTCCACATTACGATATCCAGAAAAGCAATGTACATCCTTCGTTACCACTATTATCACATTGGTGTTTTATAATGATTTGACTGTTATTACCATTAGTGTTACCATATGTGTTTATGCTATGTGTTATGTGTTTAGGTGCATGTGAATGGGGTCGTGTACCTTTTACCATTTAAAAACTATTATTTTATAATAATGAACAACATAACATAAATGCAGCGAAATGTGAAAGCAACATAATACATTACTAATTATTTACCTTGTCTGTAAGTGTTTCTGCCTGAAACACAAGTATATTTCCACTCACAGCTATTATGGCTTTTAGTGGTAATAATGACATTCAACTTTTTCAGTTCTAAGTGCTACAGTTGGACATAAATATTTAACAGCAATATATATTTTTTTCTTTCTTCAACAGTAAAAAAAAAAAAAAAAGAATATTTAAACTGAAATACACCAACATAATAATTACTCTCATAAATGTATTATAATATTATTTTATAGTTATTGACCCAGTGCTGTAATATATAAAATAAATGAGGAAAAATATGTCATCAGTGGGATTATGTGACCTTTCCAGGAATGGATATTTTTATTCCTTAGAAACTCTTGATGGTCAGTGTGGAAGCTTATAACAGTTCAGAGATTTCTGCCCTGTCTGCATTAATACAGAGATTGAGTTTTTCTCATTGGTTTAAAAATGATTTAATTTTGTTTTTTAAAGTCCATATGAGTTTTGTTTTACACAGTACTACATCCCTGCACTGACTAAGGAAAAACAAATGCAAACATATCATGAAGTTAAGTGTGAAATTACTAATAAAAGTATAGAATTTGTATCATTGTTCTATACTTAAGGTATAAATTCTATAAATGTGCTGAAGCTGCTGCTGTTTCAGGCATACGTAGACAGTATAGGTGCATGTTTATTACACAAAGCAATAATAGACATTAGGGGGTGACATTGGTGTTTTGTAATTTCTTTGTTTTCTCCGGCTATACTCAAAGCAGCATAAAAAAAAAATCTCTTTAGAAGGTACTTTAGTTAATACTACAACAAGGCCAATAATAATAACTAATAGAGAATCCTTTAAAAAATTCCTGGATCCAGACGGTAATCCGGATCACCTCCAAAACTTAATCAGCTCTTCCTTGTGTCACATCGAACATTTCCTGAAAATTTCATTGAAATCCGTTCATAACTTTTTGAGTTATCTTGCTAACGAATAAACATATAAACAAACCCATGCAAAAAATTGACCTCCTGGTGGAGGTAAATATCCACCTTTGTGTGAACAGAGCATTAGATAACAGAATAAACCCAATATGTGTTGGAGTGGACTGTTCTGATGGGGACGAAAACCTGAGTCTGTTAAGTCTTCTCCATCAGGTCCCAAAAATTCTGATTTGGGTTCAGGTCTGGACTCTGTAGTGTCCAACCCATGCGTAAAATGATTATTTCATGCTTCCTGAACCACTCTTGAACCCAGTGAATCCTTGTATTGTTCAATCTTTATTCTCCTTCTAAACTAATGCCTGTGTAAGAATTGAAAGACGACTCTGTTAAAGAAATCATTGCAAGTGGAAGAACTTTTCCTGTTTATTTAAACCCTGGTGAAGGAAGTTTTTTGTCCAAATAGTGTATATCTTATTTTGGTGTTACTTTTGTCAGAGGGGTCAGCTGCGATATTTCAGAACTGAGATATTTTAGGCATGTTCAACAGCATAAAATCCCAGGCAGAACAAGTAGAAATAACTTCTTGTCTGACATGGGAACGCCTCAGGATCCCCAGGATAAGCCGGAGGTCTGGACTTCGGCAAGATGCTGCTTTTCTACCCTGGACTGAGAACCATGACAGATGCATGGTGTTCATATTGTTTAAACACTAAATAAGAACACTTAGGCAAAACCTTAATTTTTAACCATGTAACCGTTGCTTAAAGGCATGGTTCATTTTCTGTTTTGCACTTAAGCAATATACTTCAGCAAAACACTCATAAATTTCTTACATTAGACTCTTTGTTCAAGGATGAAATCTGTTGCAATCGTTGTAACACACAAAAGGAGGCACACAGAGATGAAAGAGCATACAAGGTGATATTTTCCCCACTGTGTAGTCAATGGGAAGACAGGCAGGACATATAAATCATCCATGTAACCCCCTATAACGCAGTCCAATACTGTATTTTTATTTGTGTCCCTACTAAACTTTAGGCTAAGAAAAGCTTAAAAAAGACTGAACTGTGTTTCAATGGGAAAGGGTCATGTGGTCTGTATACGTATGAGCCTGTGGGGGCAGCGTTATGATTTCGGTTGCTTCAGTGGGTCAGAACATAAGCAATTTTAATTTTTTCCTTTCCTGATCACACTGATGTATTCCAATTTGGACATCAAGCTTTTTGATTGGGAAAAAAAAAAAAATTTTTAGAATGAATGTTGTGACTGAACAAGCTTATTGAAGCTATGCCAGGGCAAATGCGTGCCATAATAATAAATAAAAAAAAAGTGTTCCAACAATGTATGACAGAGTTGGACTTTAATGTGTTGTTGATGCTTTGAAATATAAATTCAAATATCGAATGTGAACATTTTAGTGTTTTGAAAAAAGATCATAAATGTTTGACTTCATTTTGATATAGAAGGGTGATGCGTTTTTGCAAGTGTTAGGTCTTTTTGGATATGCTTTGGGTCTACACCTTTGACAACATGGGCCAAATTCCACAAGTGTGCAATGGTAAGTGCAATCTATAGTTGAACAGCAATAAAGTATTGGTACCACTACTTGTCGGTGAAGCTCAGTTTAAATGTTCTTTACCAAAACCTTGCCAAGGTAGTATCCTATTATTCATGTCTGTTGCTGTTGAATTAAAGTTTGGGTTAGGGCAGGGGCACTGCTACCAATTGTGGGCCCCATGTCAGGATTAACATTCTGGACCCTTTATAAATTCAGCATCTTCTCAATTTGTCAGAGTTGGGGTGGTGTCATTATGTAGGTAGGGGTGTGGTACATAAAAACATCACTTACTGTGAAATGAAAATGAAACTTAACATATGTTCAAGGTCCAACTTTTGATGACTCTCTTATACAGTGAATCTTACACGAAATGTTCACAACTTCTAACCTGTGTCCACTGGACCCCCTCCATTGCACTATGGGCCCCCTGCAAATGCTGGGCACCGCAAATTTGTCAAGTTTATACTCCTAAAAGGCACCCCGGGGTTAGAATACAGGCATGCTGAACTACGCTAAGTCTCTGGGATGACTGAATGGAAAATAAAGTAATATCCACAAAACAGATGCAAGTGTAACAGTGTGTGAAAGTGAAGCTAAACAGCGTAAATAAAAAAGCATCAGATCAGAATCTGATTTAGTCCGCTGGAGATTAAACTGATCATTATTCCCTTGGTGATTACATTATTCAGAGGGATTAAACATTCATTGATAATGTTTATCATCTGTTTATCTGGAATAATCCCAGACTGGGAGAAGACTGGAATGTTGTCTTACCCATTTAAATACCTGTTTCCTGTGAACAGGGGTAAATCACAGGTTTTTTGGCTGTTACCGTTGTGAGGATGTAGGAGTTACCTGTCCGATTTGCTGCTTGCTTTCCATAGTTCATCCACTGGCTGCTTCGTACGCCTTCATGTCCCATAGAGGCAGGTATCTGGGCCATGTCCCTGCACCTCTGGGAGTGATAGCTCCCCATGAGCTCCCAGCCCACATGTGGGGCCCTTATTCTGTTGTGACCTTTTCATCCCTGGTCTCTCATGGGAAGTTCTTCCAAGCTGGAGCAGATTGGTGGCAGAGAGGCTCGCCAAACCTTATCACTATTTACTATCATTCTACCCTGCAGTTGACTGTTTGCCCCTTGACAGATTTTTATCTAGAGTGGAGGCTCTGCGGGATGATAGTTGAGTAGTAGGGGCTGCACTTGTTCAAGCAATCCTGTTTGAAGAAGAGCTGAAGTGGGCACAAATGCAAACACATGCAGGAATATCCACTCTTCTGTTCATGCTTTTGCCTTCACAGAACAAAAAAGTACCATGACACATATTGTATATTATTCTATACTGCATGGCCAACTTACCAGGGTGACTTAAAGTGACATTTCTTTGAGGATTTGCATTACATGAGCACATTCCTAGGGAAAAATGCTTACCACTTGCTAGGAATCTCTCTTCTGGAGGATTAAACATACAATAGAGTTTGGCTTCCATCCAAACCTGGAAATAACTGCCCACATCTGCGTTGTGCTCAGTGTGCTCGATGGTATTGTGCTATTTTCAGCTATGTTCCATACCATCCAGAGCTTTGCAGGTGCGACTAAGAATGTAATTTCCCAACACATAGGCATATGGTTAAAAAAAAAAAAAAAGAGAGAGAGAGGGAGAGAAACAAGATCTTGAGTGGAAAACATTTTAGTATCAGTGATTGTGCAGCAAGTCAGACACCTATGATTTGCATTAAGTTTAGTGAATGTAAATTTATGCAAATGTGCGGTTTCAATGCTCATCTCAAAATAGGTGACACCAATGATGATGTGTTGTGACTTTATGGCAAAAGTGTAGTTCAGCTGAAAGGGAAAAGGAAAGGAAGGAACGCCTGAACAGTTAAAACTGTCCCAAACTTTACTGTTTTGTTTCTCAAGTTCTAATCCCCCCTCAGAATGCCTCTACAGGTATGTACGTGGCAGATGGTAGATTTCTTGAGGGGGTGGAGAGGAGGGAAATGGAGGAGCTCACATGCAGCTCCAGTGAGGTCCAGCCTCAGAGCAATGAAACACAACAGGATGCAACGAGGCTACACGCAACACATGATTTATTATTTGCTGCCCTTCCGTCTTCTTCCCTTGTCTATCAGTTTGTAGTGACAGGCTGATAATCTTGTACAGGGCAGTCTCCAGACCCACAGGAGAAAGCCTGCCTGACAAAGACCATCTGGCATCACATCATTATTCAGAACTACCCCCCAGACCCCGAGGAAAGAGCCTGTCAGACATGTAGCTCTGTGTGATATGGAATCTTGTGACGAAACACTGAGAAACAACACACCAAAGAAAGAAAATAATGTCTCAGTTTGGAAACCATGCTTACAGCCATACAGCAGCCTGTGCTAACATTTGGATGGGCCATATATGTCAATGTGTGCTTTTGCTTTTGGTTAACCCTTATGAAGCTACAACTGTTTTTATAGTGGCGTCCAAATAGGGATGAGAACTGATAATAATTTAACAAATCCAATTCCATTATCGATTTTACTGATCAATCAAATTCGTGATTGATTCTCATTGGGTGGGAGAATAAAAGAGTACAAGCAGGTTTGTTTGCATTAACTGTCTTTTATATTTCCATCTCTGCACAGAAAATACAACACATACAGTACACACAAATAATAATAATAATAACAGGTGACGTTTCGAGGTAGTCGAGGCAGCAACCAAGGGTGGGAGAGTCACACTGTATGACTGTACAAAGTGAAAGTGTAACTTAAGATGTTTTACTCATTTCTATATGTCTGGCACTGTTCCCTACCTTCAGAAACTTTTATTTGAGGGGACAGGATATTTGTTGAGGATTAATATGAACACATGGACCTGAATGAGATTACAATAGACATATAACCTTGTTTTTGTTTTGTTTTTTTAATTATGAAGTTATGACTCTGAGCATGTATAGTTTACTGTATCCAAAGTACTTTTATATTTCCCAAACCAAAAACATATGAATCCAGTCCCTAGTGGAGAAGTAACTCCACTTTTTACCCATTCACCTCCTTTTTGAACGTCAAAAAGTAACATTCAAAAGAAAAAAACAATCTTTAGAGGTTTTACCAATCTGTGGTTTGAAGAAATGTACAATGGTGGCTTTTATTTTGGGGACTGGGTTGAATTAGGACCAAACAGGTGGGCTGACAGACTGAAAGCCCGGAAGAAATGCTTTTAAGTCATGCTAGTGGCAAAGCTGTAGACACACCAGCCTGGATGTACTAATTATCCACTTCTTGTAGGAGATGCTAAGGCAGATATCTAAGCTTTACATCCTTATAACAATAATTACACTACTTAGCATTTTCTGTTTTAATTCTGTGTACTCTCTGCTTAAACCCAGGTTAGCAGCTAATTTCAGTTTAAATAATACTTTGCACTTGGCTGCCAAAAACTTCAGTCGCATAGCAACAGGAATGACCTCATGCAGCTCACACACTTTGATTTCTTGCTCTCTCACTTAAATGTAACATTCACAGCTTGTGTTCTGCATTTGGGCAACAGAAACATGTCCAAATGATCACAGCCTTCTAGCTGATGAACACTGGGTAGTGGGGACATAACCGATTTCTCCTGATGATGGGATGTTTCTTTTGCTATCTATTGTCATCTCAGGGGAAGCTTGTGAAATCTCAGTGCAAATGTTAATATAAGAATTAAATCACGATGAGCGGGTTTTCGAGCAGAAGAGGGGAGGCTTTTGAGATCTGTGGGGTGTTTAGTGGCATTGAATATTTTTACTTGACATACCTCCCAAGTTCAGATTTAATTTGAAGGTAGTTATACTGAGAATGCCCAGCATGTGTTTTAACAACTGGATTAATATTAAAATCAAAGGAAGCATCTCTGTTCAATTAGGCCAGCTGCTAGAAAGCAGTTTGCAAGTGAGAGATTAAAGCACAATCAATGGTCTCCTTCCTATGTCCTTTTTCCACAGACAGGTTAATGGTTTTCGGAGGCAGACTTCAGCATTAGTCCCCTCGTTAAAGACTGACCCACACTGATTTATCTTCACTGTGAGTGAGGTTGACGAAGCAGTGAGATTTAGAAAAGGATTAATCACTCAGTCAATAACAATTTAAAGCATGGGGGGGTCAATGCACCACACCACACAGTTCAGCCCCAAATGTTAAATATTCCACCTGTCTGATGCTCTGTTTAGGATAATTATGTTTGTTATGGTATCATTGTACACTATGTTTTTATCTAATGAAGTCAATGAATGGATTAAAAATGGTAAAATACAAGCATAAAAATACACACTTCTACTTATGCTCAATGGGTGATAAATCTTTAACACATAGGGGGATGTGTGGTCACTGGATTTTCTTTCCAAACACAGGTATTGATGTGTAACTTTTCTTCCACCATTCTGAAAATATCTACAATGTTGAGGCTCGACCCGTTTGAAGTCTCACACCACGTATGACATCCACACATTATAGGTTTGTTGAAATAAACAGTAGGATGTGTCTTTCCAGACGCCTCAGAGAGTGAATGCCTTTCACTTCCTTACCAGTCGGGAGCACATAACCTTGGTAACCAGCCCATCTGTCCTCCACCATTAAGATTCAACTGGTGTCTGTGTGATACTACTATCTACCAGCTACTGAGCTCTGTTTGACTTCCAACACAGTCCATTGTTACAGTGACCATATTGCACTATTATACTAAAAAAATGTAGCATGCTGTTTGGGCCGACTGATTTTCATGATAGCGTTGAATTTCACTGAGAATGAGGTGATTTTCTCTAACGGTGTATTCACACCTGCCTTGTTTAGTTCGATTAAAACAAACTCAGATATGTATCCTCCCTTGGTTCGGACCTTTTTGGTCAGTGTGAATACAATCAGTTGAACTCTGGTGCGGACCAAGAACCAGCTGAGGAGGTGGTATCGGAGCGGTTCCTATCGAACCCTGGTGCAGTTTGTTTGAGGTGTGAAAGCAGCCCGACCTCGATCCAACTCAGATACTTTAACTGATGCAACACTTACGTGTTTTTGGCAACAATAAATCGATCTTGATCTTCTGAACAGTAAACCTGTTGTTACTGGTGCACATTGTGAACTCTCCTTCTCAGCTGTTTTGCTGCACGTCTTTGTCGTTGCAAAATTATGATCATGATATTGTAAAACTCATGTTGCATCAAATAGTCTTGACGCTCGAACATTTCTGCAAACAGTTGCAACTGTATAAACCATATTGCTATAAGGATAACAAGAAATAAAAACACAAATTCTGTGATCTGCAAAAGCCTAGCTAACAACCAGTGTACATCCTGGACTAGTTCATCACAGCGCTGACATAAAGAGAAGAACCATTCACTCCTACATTCACACATGATTTAGTTTCACCAATTAACCCATTAAGGTGGAAGGACGTTGGAAGACCTGGAGGAAACCCAGAGAAAATGGGAGAACATGCCAGTCCACACATGGACCCACACCAGTCCATTCACACCAGAAAGAATTAGCTTGATTTTGCACTGGTTTTATCAGGTAATAAAGACCTGCCTAATAATCATCAATATTGGGCACGTTACTTTGAAAAAGTAACTAGTTAGGGATGTCCCGATCAAGTTGTTTTGCCCCCGAGTCTGAGTCATTCGATTTTGACTATCTGCCAATACCGCGTCCAATACTTCTATAAAACATTATGAAATGAACTAAGAGCAAAGAATAAGATCCAGATTGTCTCTTATTTATTTATTTAGGTTGGTTCAATTACAGTCTCAAGTCAGAACAACACAGAAATAAAATAACATTTTCTTCACTTTCGGAATAGTGCAACATTAGAATCTAGTGCAACATCAAAGACTCAATAAATTAGTTGTGTTAAACGCACCCTTTGTTTTTTCACCTCTCCAGATCCCGAGTTTGCAAAGCTCACAGTTTGTTACCGCATCGTTCTTCTCGTTCACATGGAAATATTTCCACACAGCAGCAAAAAACTCTGAGCAAATTCTGCACCTCAGTTTAAAAAGAAGCTGTTGTGTGTTTGTGTGTCTGTCACGGACCGGATTGTGAACATTGGTAGTTTAAAAAAAAATAGTTCTTTATTTTTAATCACTACTTAATAAATGACAATAATAAATATATGTATTATTTATCTGATACCTGATCGGAACATAACGTCCGAGTCCAGATCAAGTCAACAGTCATGTGATCAGCGCCAATTTCTGATCACGTGATCGGATGGGGACAACCCTAGCTATAGTTTCTAGTTACTTCTCCCAAAAAATAACAGAGTTACTAACTGAGTTACTACACTATAAAAGTAACTAGTTACCAAGGAAAGTAATTATTTCGTTACTTTTTTTTTTTCATTTACAAATGTCTATGAATTTAAACTTTTTTTCAGAGCAGAAAAATCCATGTTTTACTGCTTGGACGGTGTGGCTCTGTCACCGTGTCCTTCGCTGTCAACAAACCTCACATTAACAGAACTTGGACTATTATCATTACTGGTGTCTATGGTGTTTTGGGACACTAGTTTAGTAGAAGTGTGTGCCGTCGGGAGGTGCTTCATTAAATTGGAGTTGCTTACACCAGGCGTGGACAAAGTCTTTGTTCTTGGACATAATGTCCACTCAACATGTACCTTTTTACCTTTTACTTGACGAGGTTAAACTAGTGCCTGTACTTCCGTCTCAAAAATGCTGACTTTGACTCTGGACTCTTTATCTCTGATTGTGTGTGTGTGTGTGTGTGTGTGTGTGTGTGTGTGTGTGTGTGTGCCGCTGCTATGTGTTGGGTTTGTGTGTAAACACCCTCCCACCTGATGTCTCTGGTTGGTTTAACATGAAATCTTACTCTACCTTAGCCAATCATCATTACTTAGGCAGTTCTCTCGCCCTTCCCCTCCCCTCCCCCCTTACCAAAGGGAAAACAACACACACACGGCTTCGGCATGAGCCAAGTCGGATGAAAGCTTCAATGAGTAGCTTCAGTAACACGCAGTAACGCCATGTTTGTGACGGAAACTGCGTTACAACAATAAAGTAATTAGTTAGATTACTCATTACTGAAAAAAGTAACGCCATTAGTAAGAGCGTTTATTTTAACTCTGTTATTTCCATCACTGATATTCATTATCCATTAACATGTACGTCATGTTTTGAATGCTTTTGCTACATCTTCTTGCTATCACTGGAGTCTTTTTCCACAAGAAGCATAGATTTTAACTTCTCTTAAAATGAACAAAGTTACCTCAGACAAAAGTTGAATTTCTGCAGCATGATATGTGTGCTGTTTTTTTTTTTTATTTGATATACACACATAAACACAAATCCAGTCGACACTGAGAAGATGTAAAACATGTAGTTTCATTTGCTTCACATTGTCTCAAATGATACTTTTATGAACTATGTCTTACTGAGCAGTCAGTAACTTATACTTACATATATAACATAGTTCTCATAGTCGATTCCTCACCTTCTCTTCATGTAATGTATCCATACATACAGCACTGTGCTGTTTTAATGCATTATTTTGAATGTGACTCACAAAATTCACTTATTAAGAAAGTGGTTTTTGTGATGCAAAAGTGCCCTGTACTTGTGAATCAAGTGTTTCCAAATAAAATGATGAAAAGGCTTCAGTTCGACTGGAAATGAATGAGGTTTGGCTCAATCTAATTGAAGAACAGTCTGACTGAACAACTCTCATTTTCAAACAACCTTCATGATGTAAAGTTGCACTAAAACAAAATTAAAAGGAGGACTGTGCGTCATCATGAAGGCGGTAAAACAAAATAGATTTCCTCCGCAAAATGCAAATTTCTGGTATTTCTGGATTTGTGGATATTTTTTATTTATCTCTTATAGAGGTATGTGCATTAGCCGATGACTGAACAAAAAAAGGCTTTATCTTCAGTGCTCAAAGACAGAAAAACACTGCTTTTTAGTTTTTGAAAGAAAAAATGTGAACCAAATTACTCCCGTGTATTTAATTCCTTTTTCTCAACAGGAAATCCAATGACCCCAGGATACGCAGGTTATTCTTTATAGTTGGCTTTCTTTTGGTATTTATTTATTTACTGCTGCGTGAACTTCAAGAGTGACAATTCAAAACCAATACAGTCTCATAACCTTTAGACCAAAAGGCAGGGAAATTACATGACTACACTTGACGACAGGTGTTATTGTGTCCCAGTTCTCAGTGCGATCGTTGGATCTGAGATGAAAAGAGCAGAGGCGTCAGAGATGAAATCTAACAGGGTCTACTTTGATCAGAGTACAGACATGCACTGGCAGGCCAGCCATCAGCGTCAGCGACCCTTTTTAATCTCCACTGTGTGTGTTGGAGGAAGAACATGCCTGAGCCTTTTGTTGGGAGGGATGGGAGTTGAAAACATACAAGACAAACTGGCACAGAGCAGGTGAGGATTTTTACAATTTTCATGGAGTTTGACAGATCAGTCTGATATCACACCCTGATTAGGTGTTGCTTAAAGTGGAGGCTTATAGATATGTTTAGTAATTATATTTGTAGGAGGCAGAAGAAATCCAAAATAAAATGGAAAAACTGAGCAACAAAGTAGCTTAGGGCCCACTCACTTGGCTTCAACTCCCCAACTTTGTGCCTAGTCTGAGTGTAAAAATGGCCCGGAAAAAGCACGGAACAATTAGGGCGGAAGACGTCGGCCAGCACGTTTCCCCAAATTCCAACTGCTAAAGTCCAGTTGTGTGAAAATGCACGTAGAGACGAATGATGTATGCGACCGTGGACGTATATAGAATGAGTCCGACACATACCACGCTACTCAACTAGACTTCAGCAACAACAGTTGGATGAGAACGGCTGCACAGATCTGTGGGACAGTGTAAAAACAAAGGAAAGAAGTTGTGTGTCCAGTATCTGTGGGTGAAAGCATCAGTCCAGTGTTCTGGTTCCTCGGCTGAAGTAGATCCCTTCCCATGGTATGAGGACCTCGACCAGATCCTCCAGGACAAGCCCACCACATTCCCCAAATTTGTCATAGAATCGATTACAGTACACTATGCAAATTTGGTCACACATGGTCACTAAACATAATGACATATGGACAGTGTGGAACTGGGCTGGTTTTATGCTAATGTGAGCGCAAGGCCCTGGATTAGACCCCTGCTGTTAAGTCTGGATGGCTCCAACAACACCATCCTGGCCAACGTCAGTGTGAGTGCACCCTTAAACTCTCCCATCCAACCATCCATCCATCCATCCTTCCATCCAACATCCCATCTATGTTCAGTAATTCTCAGTGCCAAAGCAAAAAAAAATTAAAGAAATACTGACTTTGAAGTAACTTGATGTGCTAAATTTCATTACAATTCGTTAGCTGCTAGTTAGCCAACATAGCTATTGCTTTAGGTGTCATATTATGCAACTCCCTCCCTTCCTACCCTCTCTGCCTACTCTACTGATGCAAATGCTCTGGAATCCATTTAGAAGCGGAAGGAAACATTGTAGAACCAGGCGCATACTGCCGCGGAACTTTCAGTCAGGGTGTTCGGGAACCTAAGAAAGAAACTGTAAAGGTAAATCTTGGTTTTTCTAAGCATACATGATGACATGAGTGGATGTTACCAGGTTGATCTGGGTCAGAAATGGAAAACTAAACAAACCAAGAAAGTATGTGTGTTGAAAATAGAGTAACTGAGTTGCAATGTTCTGTGTGTGTCCTTAAATAAAAACCATCTTTTGAAAGTTCTGTCACCTTTATTGCTGCTCGTACATTCAATTGCAGACATGCAGTTCTTTTTTCTCCTACAACCTATCCCATCGTGTATCGTTCCTACTACATCTACGGTAAGTGTTGTGGGACAAAACAGAATCAGGGTGGGAACCAGCTCCGACACTGCTGGCTGGTCTGAAAACAGCTAAAGAAATAGTAGATGTCAACTTTTATTCTGAGGTAACTGGTGTTGGTGGTACGCAACTAAAGTAGCTAGTTTATTTATTTAATAGTTTTGATTCCTATTAGCTGCTGCACACCACAGCAGCTAACAATCTGGTGATTGGTAAATTGCAATTTGTCGGTATCTCTTCCAAAGAACTCACCAGAAATCACAATATAAAGGGTTATTTCCTCCAGCGGAACATGCCCGACGAACCCCACCCCAGTGTTGCTAGGTTACCGACGCAGCACCACCCCTACAAACATTTCTACAGGAAACACTGTATATATATGTGTATTTATTACTTATTTATTTATATTTAGTCCAAATCCAATTACCCTGTCTCTTTTTAGCTCAGACCTCCAGAAATAAATTCTCATTTTATTTCCTCCAACTTCCCTCACCTTAGTCTGTCTACTGTTTACTCTTTGCATAGTATTGTACACAGATTTGTCAAACTTATGGTAAAAATTGCTGTCTGCTGCTGCTTTTGGGTACAGGGTTAATGACGGTGGTAAAACTGAATTATACATTGAGTTTGACATTAGAACCAAATCCAAGAGCAGAAACAGAATACAGGAGATATGTCTGTATATATTTGTGACAGCAGTTTTGTAATTTATTAATATATATTAGCTGGGGTTCTTATGCTGGCAGTTGTGTGTGCATGTAAAGATTGATTTTTACAGACTTTCTATCACTGTGAATGGGGTCAAGTGACAAATGCCAAATTGTTTGTTATCGCCTCCAAATGGAATTGCATGTTGTTGCTGAGTAAAACATGCAAGTAAACCTGACAGTACATGCCTCTTCATTCACAGAACATATGTAGAATCTAGCAGAAAATAAATCACACAGGTATGAAGTATTTAAAAAAAGGTAAGGTCAAGCCCATCCATCCATCCATTTTCAACCACTTAGTCCCTTTCGGGGTCGCATTAAGGAGCATTAAGGGTCTTGCCCAAGGACCCTCACTGACAGCTCAGTTTTTGCATGTGTCTCCGGCCGGAATTGAACCGGCGACCCCATGCATCCCATGTATAAGGTACCTAAGGTCAAGCCCAACTTCATAAAATCAATAGCAATAGCATTAAATATATTGGTGTCCACATATTGACCGGTATCCACCTGCTCCTGTTAGCCTACATATTACCGAAACATCAACATGTCATGATTGTTAACATGATTTTTTTTTTTTTTTAACATCATCTGCTGCATTCTGAATCAGTTTCTCAGAAAGTTAAAAAAAAAAAAAAAGTTAAACCCCTAAGAGATGATTCAAACTGCTGAAATTATTCTATTGGTGACATTTCGAAGCAGTGATTTTACTGGCAATGTTTTGTGTTTCCTAATCTCACAATTTTGCGAACTCTATGATTACAAACTAACTTGAGCTGAAATACTGGGATATAAGTGATTCCTGACACTGCGGGCTGTTGGCATGGCAACACTATTATTATATGGGGGTGAATGCCAATGAATAATTGTAAATTTAGATGATTGCTATTTTGATCAGGACTACAACCAATGGCAGAAGATGTTAATATTCATTTTTTTATATGTTCTTTATAGAAAAAGAAAGTACCTCATACCAAAACTGTTGAATATTATGTTATATGTTAATTTATTTATTTGCACACACGGTATAGATATAAATTAAAACAGACTTGTAGAATGACATCACCTTGACGTAGTTGTATTTTATTTTAATATAAAAGAATATAATTTGTTTACCGTGCATGAACTAGATGGATAAATAAAGATACAAAGGCAACCTCAGATTGGTGAACATCTAATATATACATATGCGGCCCCATCGTCACCACCC
>JAPSES010118521.1:0-16803 GCA_029822895.1 Maxillicosta whitleyi | reverse complement strand
TTTAAGGAAAACAGTACTTTATGGGAACTTTTAAGAGTTTTGGGGTAATTTTCTCTAAATAAACATATGGGGTATGTTACAACATACAGCAGGAACAGAAGGACTGGAGGTCAGTGGAGCTGTAAAGAATTCATTCTTCCTCCTTCTGTCGAGTCGTTGGACAGTATATAAAAGTTTGGCGCCACAAATCCTCACTGCTGACCTTGATCAACAACATCACTAGAAGTGCTTTTCCACTGTATTTTAGTCACTGTGAAGACGTTTCCAGTCAGATTCAGTCATTTTTTTCACTGCAGAGGTTAATGTTAACCCTTTGAATCCTGAGCTTAAAACGATCTGTCTGGACTTTTTTTTTTTTTTTTTCGTCTTATTTTGACTATAAAACGGTTAGGACATGTACTGTGAGTGAGTCATTTTGCCCTTTTTTCCCTCAGAACGCTTAGAAGTTTCAAAATCTAGCAGCATTTACAATTTAGTACATGTTATTATAATAAAACAGCTTCTTCTCCAACATCTAATACATTCTATTACTGTCATAACTCAATAAAGCATATAAAGTACAATGTCATTTTTAAATTTTTCCAGCCATCCACACTATATATGCACAGGGTGTGTCAGCAGTGACACATCAGGTTTTAAAGAGTTAAAGGAATTTTTCCAAACTGACATTATTTGCAGTGAAATATCATTAGAAAACAGCTAAATCTGTAAAATACTGTCCCAAAAATAATGATCACTCCAGATTTAACGACCAGATTTAAAAAAAAAAATGCATATACACAGTAAAATATCTGTTAAAGTGACTGATATTTTAGTTTGTTATTGTCAGAGTCTTTAATATAAATGCTGTGCTGGCTTGTGCTATACTTTTGTAATTTTATAATTCTGTGCAATCAAATCACTTAATGTATTACTTATTTATTTCTTATTTCAACCTATCTTAAAATTGTATTTGGAATTTTAATCAATGTGAAGCACTTTGGGCTACAGTTTTTGTATGAAAGGTGCAATACAAATAAAGTTTATTATTATTATTATTATTATTATTCTTGTGACCAGAGGGTTGTTGGGTCAATTCCCCAGCCATTGTTGGCTGATTTGCCCTTGAGCAAGAACTTTACCCCAGTCCATTTTGCCCGCTAGTCTCCGGACATGGCAGCCCACTGCGCCTAGTCTGCAGTATGTGGTGTTTTCCTGCATGTTCAGCTGGGGATGGGTTTAATTTCAGTGCAGAGGTTCAGTTTCCCAGTGTTGCATGTACAATTTACTGACAAATAAAGACTTTCAAATCTTAATTCTAGTGGTTAGCACTGCTGTCTCACAGAAAATACATCTTTGGGTTTCCACACCATTAAGCAACGACATTAGAAAACATCTACTGGCAAAGAATTCCTAGTATGTGTTCATGTGTCTGGCAAATAATTCTGGTTCTAATAAAAAAAAAAAAATACTAAAAAAAGACTAGTACAGGTTATTTTTACCCTGCCCCTGACTAAGGTATCAATGAATATCTGGAGATGGTCCCTGAGTGCTTTCAATGGCTGCTCCACTAAATGCTAATGCTAATGCTAGGTGTGGTGTGTAATAGGATGGGTAAAATAAAAATAATAAAGTGTTAAATGTTAATGTCTAATCACCTTCCATCATATTCTCTATATTTATTTTAGCGTACATATGATGGAGTGTCGTTGACCTCTATTAACCAGCAGTAACTTGTTTTGTGTGATTTTAATTTCTGAAGTTATGTTGTAAATATACACACATTTACACACCAATAAGTGCTTTTTTTTTTAAATAGTGGAACAATTTCTGTGTATTTCTTATTAGTACTTATTGCAATAATAGCCTATAAGTATTTTTTTATTGTCATATTCTACTGAAAAACGTATTTTCTCATTCTCAAGTTGACTTAATGCTTTCGATTTAATGTATCTATTGGAGCCACTGGGTACATATGCAGATGTTTTCAGGGTCTAATGATCAGATCAGTCAAGTGAAGGTATGTATTTTAGAATTGAGGAAGACTTACTGTATGTTGTGTTGTGGGTGTCACATCACATCTTGAGGAAATACTCATTAAAGCTGTGTTAAGAAAGATAAAAGTAGGGTGTTAAATGAGATACTTACAGCTGGTGTGATCGAAGACAAGAGTTTTTTTTTTTTTTTTTTTTCTTAACAAGGAGGTTAAACCTGTTGCATTTTTTACATTTTGTGTTGTGATAACATCAGAGATGAGAGGTTTAGATGCTGTTAGATGTTGTTCCCTTTAGGTCACGGAAATTAAATAAATGAGTTCATTTTAACTTCCTTTTTTCTGCCTAATTATTTATTATAAATATTATGTTCATTATCTTTAACGCTTTTCCTTTTACTGCATTTTCCTTTCCTCTTTCCATTACATCTTATCTATTCTTTTCAACCAGTATCAGTATTTGTTGACTCTTCTGCATTTTTACATTGACATCTCTCCACTTGCGTCTCATTTTAACACCCTTTATTGCATTCGAGGGTGTGTCGCTTACTGGTTAGAAGTGATAGGCGACGCAATCATCCAGCGCTTCCTTACTGAAGTTAGAAGAGATGCAGCTGGGAGTTTCACTTTTGCGTCTTTTAGGTCAAGGATGCAGTAAATGACCTCATTGTAACATCATAGGAAACCATAGCGAATATTATAACAAAAAATAAAGTGCTGTTTCTATATATTGATCTAGTTCAATAGAGTTTTCAGCATCATACATTATATTCGTAACTGCAGAGTGATGTCAAATCTGAAGTAAATACATATTATTTAGAAACATATGCGTTTTCTAAAAGGAGAACAAAAGTTAAAGCAAAAAACAGGAAATTATTTTCTTCCCATGGAACATTATTTAGTTTTGCATACGAGAACCTGACATTTTCTGTATGTGTATAGTGTTTCTACTTTCCATAAAGCTCCTATTTCACAGTTTGTATGATAACTAGTTGATTATAATAATTATTTTTAGTGTTTGTTCAGTTATAAAGATCATACACGTGGAAAATGTTTTCACTCACACCTGAACATTCTACATTTAATCAAAGTGTATTTTACATAACGTACATTTATAAGATGTCGGTGTCAATAAAAGTGCAACAAATGTATGTATATGTTTAATTTCCAGATTACAATGTGTATGATGAGCACATCTATGTTGAAAATGTGAAACTTTTTCAGTATTTTGGTAAATAATGTCATTGAATTTAATTAAAGTGGTTATATAAAAATGGAAATCCAGTCACGGAAAAAAATATTAGACCACCCTTGTTTTCATGGTACATTTATTTGGACAAATCTAATGATAACAACAAAAATAGCTCATAATAGTTTAATTTAAGATCTGATGTCTATCCATTTCCCATATTTTCTTGATAATAACCTAAATCACTTCAGTAGCTTTGTCATTGTACTGACAAAAACAGTGCTTTTAGGCATTCTACGTTTTATTTTCTGTCAGATTTAGTCACATGACACACACAGGAGTTAATATTTTATTGCATAACCATTGTTTTTCATGACTTTTGATGGTCTTAACAATTATTCCCACAACTGTAGCACCATTGTGTTTTATTTGTTGTCGGATAAAAGTATCATGAAATAAAATCCGTTCAGTAAATTAAACATAATGTAACTGATTCTTGTCCTTTTAATCAGAGATGTTTTATACCATTTGTTCAGTCGGCAATAAAAAATAAAAAATAAAAACAAAATCATGGATGTTTTTAAGAATATCGTAACGTGAGCAATATTGAAATCAACCTTACTTCTTATCAAGGAAAATGCACAGTTATGCATTCAGAAAATAAACATAACACACAAAAAACAGTGTTCCTTTGCTGCCATTTTGCAGTTAAATTTAAGTTAAGTTAAATTTCCCATTTGTTTTCATACGATCATACAGGCTGATTTTACATTTACTATCAGGATTGTCTAGCATTTACTAAAAATATGCCTTAAAGTGAGGGTGTGGTTTGTTTGTCAGGCACAGTCCACAGAGACTTTGTGCACTTACCCATGAGTAACCCAGGAAAAGTACAATACTTTGCATGAGTTCATTGTTGCATAGACTTCTACTCATATCAACTGCACTAGTTACTTTATGTCTTTGTCTCTGAACTTCAGCTATTAAACAAATGAGTGCATACAGAAGTTCCAGACCATTTCTGGTGACTAGATGACGTATGATGATATCTGAATATAAACGTCTCTCTCCAAAATGTATTCTGTTCCACTGTATCCAAATAACAAAGTACAAGTGTCCCCGTGTCTTGCATCACATTATTTGACTGAAGAGCAAAAGTCACAAATCAAGTCCTCCTTTGTGGAATGCTGCACCCTCCACCCACTCCCATCCCCCTTCTGTGGCATCAAGACGCTTCAGATTAACATCCCCAAACATGCTGCTTTCGACCAGCGCTGCGCCTGGAAGCTCAGCATGTATGAGATATATTACAAAGAGTCCCAGTTCCCCAGTCCATGTAAATGAGACACAGGCTCCTCTCCAGGCCTCAAAGGCCTTATTGTCAACAGACTGCTATCATTTTATCAGTGGCCTCTGAGCCAGCTATGTCCAGACAGGGCTGTAGTTAGCATGAAAAATTATTATTTTTCTCCGTCTTCTTAACACTCACTCATACCGCATGGAAATGGTGAGAAATAGAGGGCTTCGGTTCACATTTGAAACGCCGTCTTAGCGAATGATGCTCACGGATAATGATCAGTAGGTGTGTGACGGGAGGTTGATGCTCGGTGGCGATGACAGACAAGTGTTGAAAAATGTGGTTTTTCAAAGACTCACATCATCCAGGGTTTGACAACGCGGCGCTGACAGTGCCAGCAATCACACCACTTTCCAGCTTCTGCGACCATTAAAGGCAAAATAAAACCAGATATACTCGGTGTTGACGTCGTGCTTCAGCTGTAGACTGCAACTTTACTGTTATAACATCAATTTTATAATCATCCAGAGGATCCTAGCTGATAGAAAGTAATAAAAGTAGAACATCTGGATAATAATAAACGCCTGGAATAAACCATACAGTATGTACAAGTTGAAAAAATTAAAACCTGTGGCAGCTTGAGCACATAGTGTAGGTCACTGGTATTGTTCTCCACAGTCCGCAGGGAGCTGGAGTCTATCTGTAGCATACATTGTTCTTCAGGGTCTAGGTCTAAAAAGAGAAAAGGCATGTATAGTCCTAGTTTCTTTAGTAATTTAAGGTCAGTAATAACACCCCTCAGCATAGTACAGAGGAGGCAGTATGATAATAATAATAATAATAATAAAAAAATTTAAAAAAACACAGTGTGCTTTCTGGGCACACAACACACCCCACGCTTCACTTTCACACATACCAAACATCACACTGATCACACATCTACAATCAGTGTGAAGGGTGGTGGGCCAGTCCTGTGTGTCCAGAAAGTCGTGGGCGTGGGTATATATGCATTCATGCACATCTTCCTCCTTTTGCTTTCCCCGTAACTAAAGGAGGAAGCTCTAATGGCAAGTGCATTGTACTCAGATGAGTATCTGCGCACCGTGGCACAGTTGAGGGGACAGTAAATACTCTGTCACTCATTTCCATAGCCTCTGATCTGGCCCGTGATACTGCGGCAGCGGCAGGACTGTGGTGTGGGAGGCTGATACCTGGAGACAAACACACTCGCAGTTAATGCTGTCATACACAGTGTGGTTTTGGAGGCAGTGGATATTTTTAGACGTGGCTTTCAGCATTGTTTTATGATTCATGTGTCTATAGTATTCCACAGGAAGATGTTCATGATATACTCTTATATCTGTGGGATATGTACAAAGAATTGGAAAATTACAAGTATAATATAGCTAAAATAAAAAACACAATTTATCATCCTCCATTCAGTTATTACATTACATATATTATCTGCATGTAACAAATTACAATATAAGACCAATTATAATGCACTACATGACTTATTTAACAATCTCAACTGTTTATAGACTCTCTAAAATTATATTTAATGATCAGAAAACGTACCCTTTTTTTAATAACTACAGAGGCAAAAAGCAATAAAGTTTATTAAGTATGATTTTGTTGACTGAACAGATGTAACTAAGTACATTTATTCATAAACTGTGGTAAACATTTAGAGATAACTGCACTTTTTACATCACTACATTTGCCTGACAGCTTCTACAAATAACATAAATCCAAATGTGTCTAATAAAATACATAAATCCAAATGTGTTGGTAGCGGTTTACAATGACCTGAAGCATTATGTGATGGTTTTATGCTTTATTATTCTGGTTTTCAGAGTGCATGAAAAGTTGACTTTTATGAGATATGTGGTTCTCTGAGGACAGCGATGGTAGAAATACATGATAAAATGCAATATGGTTTGATGCATCAGTGTAAATTGAAGTAAACTGTACGTAGAATCGTAGAAAACTCTACAGCAGCTACAACATACATAAGAGGAAAACACTGAGAGACTGTTTTATTGAATAATTTTGACATTTTAATGATAATATACAAAGACTTAAAGGGCTTGTATTTCGCTAAACTCAGTTTTATTAGTGTTAAATTAATTTATTTGTCTATTTCTAATAGTTCCAAAAGTTTACATTTGAACCCTTTTAGATGTTGCAAAGCTATTTTTACATTCATTTTGGCAAAAAAAAAAAAAAAAATCAAGTGGATTTCTACAACCTGTTTTAATCCATCTTAATTTGTTCTGTCTATAACTAGTTACGTCACGACATTTGCACACATAAGGTCAAGACTTCTGATGAACATTTCTCCGAGTACAACATAATTGTTTATCAGCAGCAGCAGTTGTAGAAAAAAACTGAAAATATGTCCAAACTTTGAGCCTAAAATATTAAGTTGTTGGTTATATTAATGAACACAAGTGGCTTAACAGGACAGAGAAGCACAGTTAAGAACCCGGAGGGGGGTGGAGTCATGTGCATTTAAAGGGCCAGCGCTCAAAATGATCTTTCTAGTGTCATTACTCAGAAATAGGGTTGAAAATGACCTGTGGAGTTAAATTAATAAAGAATTCAGACCCAAACAGAATATTTACAGTTTATGTAGACCACAGGGCAATGTTTGAAAATGCATAATTCTATTTTAAAAAAGCAAAATATCACTGCTTTATTTACATTTGGCTGACGCTTTTATCCAAAGCAACCTACAAGGTATGGGTATGCATAGCGCAAAGGGCTGTGCCCAAGGCCCACCTGGGATATGAACTGGCAACCTGCTACACCAGAGTCTGCAGTGTAAACCACTAAGCTATCCCATCATCACCACTTTCAGCCTGATTATTAAGATAAAACCAGGGAAAATACAGGAAATTGGTGAAAAAAATGAAACTTCAGAAATAAGCGTCAAGTATTTGGTGTGATTCAGACAATGTTAGATCTACAACACTCATTTGTCCAGGTTGTGCCTGCTCATTATCATCCAAAAAAAAAAAAAAAAAAAAATCCTCATCTTTGTCTTCATTAGTATTATCTTCAAACATGTTCTCTGACAAAACTGCTGGTCAAAGTTTGCTAACAATAGTGAGGAATTTAGAATTTTTTTTTTTTTACAAACTTTTAAAAAATTACCTTTACTTGTAATAGGGCATATTTTGATGGTGTATAAATGAAAATGATTACATATATCAATATATTTACTATTGAGCACTGACAGGATGTCATATGGACTCTAAAATAGTGGCAGAACCTGACAACTTACAAGTTTAAGTTGTTGATTCTTGATAGAACATGTCAGTGAGATATGGGGGCATTGATCCTATTTATTTATTTATTTTTTAATATTCCTTATTGTCTCAGAACCGTCACAGTAAACATTTAGATTTTTGCCTGTGATTTTTTTGTGTTTCTAATACTGTACTGTATTTCTATATTTATTTGTTGTAACTTAACAAAGAAACAGAAATAAATACAGTATATGCTCATTACAAACCTGCAGAAACACTATAGCTAAAGGTGGAGAAAGACTTAATCTATGTATATTCCATTAATGATTTCAATTCAGAGCTTCTACATGTAGTGGAGTATTAGTGATTGAACTTAAATAAAAGATCTGTAAGTGTTCTACCTCTAACATGACTTTAAACTCACCTAGACGGATCAGCTCTGATTTATTAGCTAATGTCGTGTGGCTCTCGCCTTCCCGTATTTGACCTCGCTAATCTGAAAATATGAAGTCTAATATAATGCTCTACTTTAAAGTCCTTTATGATGTTATCAGGGGTGGGATAAGGAAGTACCAGGAAGTTATGTTGGAGCAGAAACAATGAGTAGGTCACTCATGGGAAACTACCGAGGCAATGCTCTTCAAATAGAGAACAAATTGTTAATTGTTAAAGGCTGACAGAAGAAAGTGAGAATTGCAGTTTCTCCAAATCTCACCACACTTCACATTTGATGATTGTATGAGACGATAAACTTTTGCATTTGGAATAAGGTCGTTTTTAATACAGGTTTAACATACTGTACATACACACCAAAAATAATAGGAAACTAATCAAGCTCATCTACCATTAAAAAAAAAAAAAGGTCTAATCAGGCAAAAATACTATGTAAATTGACTTTAAAACAATGAATAATGACTTCTTTCATTATGTTGCAACAGTTACTGATCACACAGAACACATTCTTTACTACAAAAGGATGACAGAGTGTGATTTTTAACAAATTGTCAACCTCCCACACAAAACCTTAGAAGCTCTCGAGGATTTTCTGGCCCAGTACTATCTCAAAAGAAGAACTATTTACATAGTAAATAAAGAAAGAAAATGCAGCAGTGGAAGTGGACTGGACACGTGAAAAGGTAGCATCGCATAGGTTACGTTCTGACAGACAATTTTTTTGTGGGTTCGTTCATATTACATGTTAAATGCGACCTCTATTAGTTTTGAGTATGAACAGAATGTGACCCTGAAGTGACCCGCATGTGCAAAGAGGTCCTGATGTAATAGGTGATCGATCACATATGTTTTTTCCCACAGCTCCGCATCCCAGGACGCAGAATTATGTTTGTCACATATGGGCTGAAAAATTGGATTTGTGATGTTCAAACTAAACTGTCTTTAATAGATCGGATTCAGGTCACATGGACAAAAAAATCGTATTCGGACTGTTCAAACTGTCTTTAACAGATCAGATTCAGGTCACATTGGCAAAAAAAAAAAATCGGATTTGTACTGTTCAAACTGTTTTTAATAGATTGGATTCAGGTCACATATTGGCAAAAAAATCGGATTTGTGCTGTTCAAATTGTCTTTAACAGATCGGATTCAGGTCACATGGACAAAAAATCAGATTTGTGCTGTTCAAACTGTCTTTAATAGATCAGATTCAGGTCACATTGGCAAAAAAAAAATCGGATTTGTGCTGTTCAAACTGTTTTACATAGATCAGATTCAGGTCACATATGGGCGAAAAAAATCGGATTTGTGCTGTTCAAACTGTTTTTAATAGATCGGATTCAGGTCACATATTGGCAAAAAAATCTTATTCGTGCTGTTCAAACTGTCTTTAATAGATCGGATTCAGGTCACATCGACAAAAAAATCGTATGTGGGCGCGACATTCACCTGCAGTCTAAACATAGCTATAGACAGCCTTTTGATGCATGTCTAAACCAAAGAAGACTTAGTGCTGAATGGATGGAAGGGGAACTGAAGAAGAGTAAACTCATTTTCAGATGCTAATAAGTGAAAGTAGATGTGGAGGTTCCGCATGGCTGCTCTCAAATATCATGACACATAATAGATTGGAAGAAGATTAAAATAAGCATCTATGTTATGTATATTAAGTTTTCTTCATCAAATAAAATCCACTGTTACTTAATTTGATAATAAAATACCATCATGTCTTATAGTCTTTATGTGCTGCATCAGCTGATAGTTTACATTATAGCTCTGTTAGCTTAGCTCAGTTTTCAGACATAAATCACCTCTATTTTCATCTGTGTTAATAGCTACAGTTGAGATCTGTTTGGAAACGTCAGAACTGTAATGGTTTAGTCTGAAATATGGATGAGCAAATAGTAAATTTAGCAAAGATAAAGACATCGCATGTTAATTTTGTACCTTTTTTAAACCTCATAATGAAACACATCTGTGTGGGAAAAAAAGCAATTTCATCAAAGTATTTTTTTTCTTTTAAAACTGTATATAGTGATGAAAACAACAGTGTGTCTGTTTTTTTGTTTTTTTTTTTAAATCACTTTTTCCTCTTCCTTAGACATTTTCATTCCACCTGGTCACTTTTTGACACTTTGGTATTAAAGGTCCAGTGGAGACCTGCAGAGCAACTCACTACGCCCTCTAGTGGTCACATACATGCATTCAGTTCATATATATATATATATATACACACAATCCAGCACTTTGGCATATTTGGTAAAACTTCAGAGCTCTTTTTTCTCAACACTTTACTGATACTTTGAGGGGATTTAATTTGTTCAAAGTGTTTATATTACACATTGAGTCATCCACAAAAGCCCAAACCCATGAACACTCCCACCCTGCTGCACCATAAAAAGAAGATAATTCATTAAAAAATAACAATAAATACAGAGGAGACTCAGATATTAGTCACATATTAGTGTTAATAAGACTTCTTTGGAATAAGTGAGGGATCGACCTCTGTTATGTGATTCAGACAAGGTTGCCAGGTACTGAAAAACTAATTCCTCTTATAGAATATTGATTATTTTCTGATGTTAAATCACATAAAAGATCCACAAACCAAGATTTAAATGTTGGAGGTATTAAGATGGATATACTCCTTTAAAGAAAAAGAAAAAAAGCTCCTTTAAGATGCTCGCAGTGATGCACACAACTGTTTTCATTTGAGTCAGATAACATGATTTTGCAGAATTTACAGCTGAAGAGGAATCCACTTTCTCCACTCAGCAAGTCAACAAGGGCACCGGCGCTCACCCCTCCTCCTTATGCAACTGAGCGTAATTCAAGGAGGAGAAACTATGTATTATGCATTTTTTTTTCTATTTTCCACATTATCAGATTATGAAAAGCTAAGGTTAAATAGGCTGATCTCCTGAACAAACAGCTTTTAAGGTGATTTGGCGATTGTCTTTGTGTCTTAACTGTTATTACGGAGGAAGGAACTGGGGCGTTATCAGGAGGCGAGCAGCAAAGGCAGACTGGGACTCCGAGTGGCAGGCGAGCTGCCTTTAGGGTTGATGTAATGTTTATATACTGGTCAGAACAACCATTTCCTCCTCCCCCCACCCCCCCCCACCCCATGTAGACAGGCCCAGTCAAAGGGCACAGGGCGATAGGGTCATTGGCGGAGTCCCGGCCAAGTATGTTTCACAATGAACATTAAATATGTTCACTTAAGTCAAAGTCCAACTCAAGAAAGAAGAAGTATTTTTCTTTAGTGGCTTTAATGGCATTAAGAGCTGCTGTTATTCTGTTAAATAAGGTAGTAAATTCAAAATGTCATGAATTTAGAAAGCCTTCGTATCAATTCCTATAGAAAGACTATTATCAATCTGATCATTTTGAACCAACTTTTGGCGGCGGCAGTACGCTAAATTTGCGGATTAAAGCTTCATGCGTTTGTTTTGATCGAGCGCCTCATGGAAATTGGCGAGTATTCATCGTGACGTAATTTTCCAAGATGGCGGAACATGTAAGCTCACAGAGCGCCAGTTCCATGGAGTTTTCTGATGCTGTAAGTAGTTTTTTTTTAGTAGTTTTTTTAGTAGTTTTACGCTTTTTAGATTCCCGGCGTCCGCCATGCTGGATGATCCGCTGTTGTTTTGGCTGGTCTGAAGTCACGTGACCTGTGTTTTCTGAAGCTTCTGGGTCACGTGCAGCGCCCTCGGGTGGAAAAAAATCAAAAAATATCCGCCCGGAGAATGTAAACATTGCAATTTTGAGGGGTTGGAGGGTGATGTGTAACCATTAGTGACGAACTCTAGGTGTAAAATAAAGCCCCGCCGCTGTGGTTTATAAGCACTTTACCGACACAGGTTTAATTTTGAATTTACTACCTTATGCATCTCTTTAAAATGCACATAAAGTCATATAATACATGTGTAATGGGTGTACGGATTTGCATTTGGGTGGAGGCAGGTTGCCATGGAGATACGTAAATAAAAAAAACTCCCATCCATCATTTTGCTTTTTTTCCTATTTCTGGGACAGTATTTCCCCAAAGGGGACTCGGAGTTCTGGTTATTTCTACACTCTGCGTCAGCGCCGAGTCACAATGGCCCGAGAAGTTCTGTTTATTTAGCGAGGAGAAACTGGGTGATACTTAGGAAAAGGGCCAAGAGAAATAAAACATTGTGGAGTCATAGCTCTGAGAGGTCACATCCCCAGAGTTCACTTTAACATGAACATTTGAGAAAATGTCAGATTGTCATAGAAGTACGATGCAGCTCTCAGATGCTGGAATGTGACCTCTACCATATTCTTGTGAAGTCGGGAGAGTTGATGTTCAGATACAAACCACAAGCAGTTTTACATCTGGATCCAGCTGTTCCTCGGATTAAATCATCCTCCTTGTATTTTATTTCTGAATCCAAATCTGTAGCTTCATATGTGTGACAAAATTGATGTACATTGTCCTCGAATGTTGTCATGATTGTGTGTTTAATCAGACCTGTTTAGTTTCATTAACCCATAAAGAGCCAGTATTATTTTTGTGGCAGTTCCCGAATGATTCTTTCCCCTCTATATTTAACCTGTTTTAAGTGTTTTATCACCATTTATTGTAATATTATCCTCTTTATTTTGAGTTTTTTCAGTGGAAATCATGTATTTTTCTAGATTTATTTCACTGATCATGTAGATGTTCATAAAAACTCTGAGTAAATTCAATGGTTATTCTATCAGAACAGAGAAAACTGAAGAAAAAGTGACTTGTTCTGGAAAATATGTCATTATCTGAACATAAAAACAAGTCCTTCCATCCATTGTCACTGATCAAACTCCATGGGTTTTACTGGTGGGTGTCAAATACCAAACAAAAACTAGTTCAGGGGTCATATTCCCACTAACATGACCTCAAGTGGGCCGGACCAGTGAAATAATAAGTGATTAAAAAAACAAATTATATTATGATAATGTTTACATCTACAAAGTTTCCTTAAAAATCTGAATAATATGAACTTGAAATATATTAAGAATATAAACTGCAATTTTAACAATTTTCTGCCTCAATTTATCATTTTATTATTTATACATATGTATTACAACTATTACAAATACACAAAATATTCAATAACAGGTAGAATATTGTTAAAATTGCATATATTCAGGTTGCTCTTATTTGTTCAGGTTATTCACATTTTTTTGTTAAAGGATAGTTTGTTAATGTAAAAGTTTTCATGTAATTTAACTTTTTTACAATAAAACAAAAAATAATATTTGAAGTTGTCATTATTTATAGGTTATTATAATAGTTTTCTACTGGTCTGACGCACTTTAGATCATATTGGTCTGTATGTGGAACCTGAATTAAAACGATTGTTAATACCTTCTGTGTAAGTTTTGCATTTCACAAATTCATCCCAGGGGCCGGATTTGTTCCCCGAGCAGCATGTTTGACACCTGCGCTGTAGAAGATGATAGCGTTTCCACAGCAACTACGGAGCCTCTGAACGTCCAAATTGGGTCCAATCCATTTTATTTTTATAGCACATTTAAACAAGAACCTTTCCAAAGTCCTGCACATCATAAAAACAATAAAACAAGTAAGACAAAAACTAAAAACAAACAAATAAGTCTATAAATCTACAATAATAATAATAATAATAATAAAAAAACAATAAAATCAAAGAGTTAAAAGTACTATAAATAAATAAACACAAAGGACCACACAACTCATGCGGTGATAAAAGCCAAATAATTAAAGTGGGTTTAAAAACGAGACTCGATCTAAGACGGGTCATATCTGATGACCATGAAAAGACTGTCTGTTTTAGTCACATGACGCACACAGGAGTTAGGATAACCATTATTTCTTATGACTTCTGATGGTCTAGCCTAATCATTTTTTCCGCGACTGTATTTCCATCCAAAAAGTATTGTTTGTACACCAATGCTTATTAATGAAATTGTAAAATCTAATGTAAGCTGAATATTGATGAATTACTTAATTAAACTAAGTTTATTAAAGAAGCAAAATCAGTAGAAGTTGAATTTGTCAATTTTTAAGTGTGATTTTTATTTTATTAGCTTGATGGTCGCATTATTCCACAATGCATTTTAAAACTCATTAAAAAATGAATGAAATAAACACAAATTAAGTTCTCAATCAAATGTAATACTTTTTGTAATATGGAAGTTCAACTGTGCTCGATGCATGCATAAATATTTGCGGACATATCGTGTATATATAATAAAGCGGAAGGTTTTTATGTGTAAGTGTGCAGAGAAAAGTAACATTTCATCAATCAAAACCTATCCACTATGGTGGGAATGTGAAATACGCCACCGTCTGTAACACCTAACGTTATTAACGCTCTCTCTGACAGGGCGTTTGTGTGAAGCTCGTCTACGCTAACACCCTTCACAAACAGCAGAAGTACAACCACACACATCTGCACTTCCTCATGCAGGCTGTTTTCCACTAAAAATGCAAAATCCACCTGAATTATTCTCCATTAGTTACCACGTCATACACCTAATAAAGAGCTGGAGACCATTATGTACCAGTTGGAGGTACCTGAGTACGTCAGAAAGAATGGAGTCTGGACTAAGAGGAAGGGCAGGGTCAGAGCGCAGAGTAAAAAGGGAAAAGTTATGGAGAGGATAAATGGGTGGAAATTAATGAGGCGTGGAACTTTTACTTTCTTAGTTTCCTTGTCTGATGATATTTAACAGACGTTGCACAATGTCGCAAACACGCCATTTAAAAAAAAAAGAAAAAAAGAAAGGTTTAGCTGCGTCATAAACCAATGTAACATTAAACAGCCCTGAAGCAAAGATCCCAAATGAATTTGTCTTTATTTTTAACCTTCCTTAAGCAATTTATCACCAGTTGTTTTAATATTGTCCTCTGACTTTTGCTTTGTTTTTAGTGAAAATCACATATTTTCCTACGTTTAATTCACTGATCACGTAGAAGTTCGTAAAAAGCTCAGATTAACGTTGAGGGTTATTATATCAGAAACAAAGAATGTTGTCGAAAATGGGACGTTTTCAGTAAATATATCAGTTTTTGAAGTGTCCATCCCCTGTTTTTTTTTTTTACTTGTGAATCCGTATTGTAGAGTTACGGTTTTTAGTCCAACTGATGTAACATGCACACTGTCTTTGTAGCTATAGTTAATAATTGGCCATATCTGATATTCATCGGTCAGACAAAGATGAGAGTAACGCAGGTTTACCCGGTGATGCCACGTGTTTAATATTTAGCTTTGTGGTAAACAAACTGAATGGAAACATGTCATCGAGTGAGTCAGGCTGTTTAAGTTTTGGCTAATGAGTAATGCAACATCAGAGCTTTGTGTTTAATGTTGATATGATACCACAGTGGAAATACAATGTGTGTAAAATTAGCATTTATTGTGTGCAGAGTGTTCAGTACATCGAAACCTGGGATATTAGATATAGACACATAACCCTACATGGAGGAAGAACACTATACTTGGTTCTAGTTCCTCCAAATTTAATATTACCTGAGAACACATAAAGATTAGCATGGTTCAACTATTACCACGGTTCACTTCCTTGTTTAGCTGGCACACAATGGTCCTCTTCTTCTCTTACAATGGCACTTCATCCAGTAATAACATTCTTTTGGGTTAATTTACACAGCAGAAAAGGGTTGTGCAATAACGTATAAACAAAAAACTTCCTACTTTTTTTAATGAAATTAATGACATGGATTATACAGGTGTTACAGACAGATTAGTTCTTGTCTGTTTCGCTGTAAAATAATTGTATGAAACTACTTCTAGGGTAGTGGAAATATATTATGATAGTGGTTAAAAAGTGAAAAATACAATACATTAAGATTTAATGGCAAAAGTTCGAGTACATGTTGCATTATGTCCATACGATGACACGGTTATTTTGTTTTAGAATTTGTTTAGTTTATTGTTTATTTGTCAGAAACAATGTGCAAATATACGATACGATATGATACATTTTTGGAATAATCTACATCCTGAACTTCAATCAACATCTTCTTTATCATTATTTACAAAGCATCTGAGAAGATGTATGGCTTTATACCATCAGATTTGTAGTTTTTACTTTTTTATTTCCATTATTGTTTCAGTTATATCATATTCTTAATCTTTATTTCTTTTTTGTGTATTGTTTATTTCCAGGGAAGTATTTATACATGCCTTTTTTGACTCCTGTGCTGCACAATGGTGTTGTTTGCATAATTATTTCTTTTATTTGTGTTTCATGTTGTTTGTGATGGGCAAGTAAATAACAAATAAATACTAAATGCATTGCTGTTCCCAGGCAGGTGTAAACACAATATAGAATATTTACATTACACGCAATCCAAAACTCACCTTATAGAATAATAGAAGTACTTTATTAATCCCTAAACTGTGAAATAGGGTTTTAACAGTAGTATGACAGAGAAAAATGAGAAAGAAAGAAAGAAAAAAAATACAATAGAATACAATATATACAGTAAGAAAAATCATTTAGATAAAGGTAATTTTACGTACATAATTAAAATGAACAGTAGCTCATAATTACAATAGTTAAAAACTTTTATATTTCATATATTCATATACTATATATTTAAAATATATGCATTTTATATTGTTTC